>CAXITT010000046.1:1271717-1316281 GCA_964033795.1 Lymnaea stagnalis | reverse complement strand
TATATATATATATATATATATATATATATATATATAATATAATATATATAAATATTATATCTCTCTCTATATATAATATATATCATAGATATAGATATATAAATACATGTACTTAATATCATTTAAGTCCAGGAACAAGCCAGAGAAACAGCTTGCTTCTAATTCCTGACGTCCATGCACCAAACACACAATAAACTTACCTTTTCATAGTTCTTCTTGGCTCAACTTACTATCAACGGACACCACTAAGCGCCATACACATACAACTCAATGGCTTAGACGTAAATCCACTACGCGATATCTCTGGTTCAAAGCAGATTAAAAAAACAACAAACTAACATGATCTCAAAGCTCATAAATAAATGGATGACACAATTTTGTAATAAAATGACCTGATTTTTATGCATAGTTTTTAGCAAGAGCTACGTAAAAAAAACAAAAAAACCAACAAGCCTTTGGTGTGATTTTCTCAGTACACGATAATAAACATGTATTTGTATAAAAAGTTAAAATTACAATTTTTTTTTAGCACAGATTCTTCACGTAAGGTAAATGGAAACGTATTCTTTTACCGTTTAAAAAAATACAACAACATTTCTCTCACTTAACCTGACATCCTGGTCTTGAACTGCTTAAATAGAAAACATTTCATTGAATACAGTAGCGTGTTAAGAACTGATAACACTAAAACACACCACTTATGCGTCAGATTGTTCTCGTAACGTATAACGGGGACGTGAGATTTTAAAGGAAAAAAATTTTTAAACAAAAAAAAAAAAAAAAAAAAAGGCTGTCTTATAAGGACGCAATTCCTAGTAGAGCTGTGGTTCTCAACCTGTCTAATGCCGCGACTCTTCAATAAAGTTCCTCATGTTGTGGTGACACCCCCCCCCCCAACCATAAAATTTATTTCCGTTGCTACTTCATAAATATGTGCTATCCGATGGTCTTAGGCAGCTCTAGTGTAAGGATCGTTCGACCCTCAAAATGGGCCACGATCCACAGGCTGAGAGCCGCTGTGGCAGTGTATAGGTTTTCCCAATGTATAAATTTAGACGTTTCAAATGGTATTGCCTGTTGTTGTTTTCATCATTAATAAAGTAAGCGCTTGAAATATATATGTTAAAAAACACTCTAGCAATGCGGCTCTCAACCTGTTGGTTGCAACCCCTTTGGATCGTCTAATTAAAGACTAGCGGAAAATACTTATTTATTAAGTAGCTACGAAAATATCGTGGGGGGGGGGGCACCACAACATGAGTAACTGTATTAAATGGTCGCGGTTTCAGGAAGGTTGAGAACCACTGCTCTAGCACCATGACGATTATCTGTGGTGTGGACCCCCCAGAGTAGCAGCTTGCGTACTGCTATATGCGTTTCTTACTATCAGTCAATCGATTAACATATAAAAATGTTCTTCAGTTGGGAAATCAAACATGACGAGGGGATTTTATCTTTGTATTGGTTCACTGTTTTTTTTTCTTGCACAAAGGAACCATTAACAAAAGAACTTTTTGAATGGGACCACAGTCCGTACACCGTAGGAATTTATGCACAATCCAGTTAAGTCTTTCAGTTTAAGTCGTTGGGCCCGCTACCTGCGGTATCAGACCCACATTTGGCGATTTCAAATAGTTATTTTGAACATTCCTTTTTGTTAAAGGTCATCATAGGTACGGCTGCCGGAATATTTTCGCTTGGCAGATATTGTAAATAAAATTGCTCTTCAATTAAAAACAAAAAATTGCTGAAAACCATGTTTTGGCTACTCATGTTATATATATATATATATATATAAGCAATTCGTGAAAAACAACTTTTCTAATCTTGTCAGGGATTTCTCATTTTCACTGTAGCTCGCTAAAGCTGGCCACATCTCACCATCTCTCACTCCAGTTCATCGTGCATCAGCGTGTCTCACCAACTCGTTCGTCTCCCATTTCGCGACGTCTCACTGTGTGGACTTTATCGCTGGATATCTCACCATACCTCAGGATATCTCACCCCAATCGCGTTTATCTCACTACAACTATTTCTCACTAGTCGTTTGTGCCACTGTATATCACTGTCTCGGTAATTTCACTACAACTCACTAAATCTCTCCACCACAACTCACTATTGTTCACGCTACATCCAAGGCCGTAAAGGAAAACAACAGGCCTCAAACTAAATAAAACAATCTCACCATATCCCCCACTTCATTTCATTACATCTAATTTCATAATCTAACTTCACACCGTGGCTATTCAAAGTCTAAAGCTAACAAAATTCACCATTTTTCAAATAATTTATATTCACTTCACTTTTGTTTGTGGCCGACTGACTGGCAAAATCTCGGTACTGCTATGCAACCCATTTCCCGTCAACCTATCGTCTTCATCCTTTTATTCTCCATTATGTTGTCTGCCAAATATGTATTACAATTGCGTTACATGAATATGATGTATTATGATGCTTAACGGAATGGTTGTATTTTGTTTTATTTAAACCATGTTAATCGTAGGCCAATCTCTAAACAAATGAACTGAAGACATTGTAAAATTTTGATATGATCCTTTCAGTGAAATTCAAACGTCTCTACTTACTAGTACATATTTGTCTAAATAGGGCGGGACTCAAACATGACCGTATCGGGAAATTTTATCGAAAGAAATTTTATCGACGGTAAATTGATCGACGGTAATTTGATCGAAACTTTTTTTCAGTTTTTACGTTAAAATTTTGCATCAAATTTCTTTTTGAACGCAACAATGTTTTGTACTATATAGTATAGTGCGTTCAAGAAGAAATTTGACAAAAAGTTTAACGTGTGAACTGAAAAAAAAGACTCGACCAAAGTTCATTTCGATCAAATTTCCGTCGATCAATTTACCGTCGACGAAATTTCTTTCGATCAAATTTCTGGTAACCAAACATGACACCTTGCTTTATTTGGCAGATCAACTTTGAAATGACCCTCGACAGCATGGCAATTCCGTCAGGTTTAAACATTATGTTAATCGGAGGCCAATCTCTCAACAGATGAACAGAAGACTTTGTACAATTTTGATATGATCCTTTCAGTGAAGTTGAAATGTCTCTACTTCCTAGTACATCGTTGAAATTATAACAAAAAAAAAAATCTACGTATCGTTCTTTAAATTTTTCTTCTATTAATTAATTATATCTGCAAGCATCGCTGCTGTACGCGGTTATTTTGACAATGCCGAACGCATGCAGCAGTTAAACTTATCGCTTACAAGGATGTAGCGTGTCCTCTTTAAATGTGTTTAAGATTCAGTGAACACATTGAATCTGAATATTGATTGACCTGCCGACCGTGACTTGGTCTAAGTACACATTTACAAATATTAAGTTGATTGACGTTTTGATTTGTAATTTTAAACTACTTTAAATTTCTTCCGCTATATCACAAATTTACTGTTCGATATATTTTAAAACATTTTATTTTTCTTTACACATCAACAGAATTTATTTTTAAATAAGCAACGATTTATAAATATTTTTTTCCCATCTAAAACTAGTACCAAAATTAAAGCCATTGGCATGATAATATTGAAAACCGAAATGCTAGTGCACAAATACAATAATAAATATTTTTGTAGTCTTTTATTAGATTCTCATCTGGAGGAAAAATTATTTGAACATGTGCGTGCATATAAGTGGGACACTTTGTTTGTTATTCTGATGTCAAAATGACAAAAACAGTTAAGAATTTAATTAATATAGGCTAAGTATTTTATTTTAAAAACTCTGTTATTCAAGAATTTTTGTTACAAAAGAAGCACATTTAAAGAAAACACAAATGCTTTCGATGTAATAATTGATGAAACGTGCTTAATATCATGTTTTTAGTCTTTAAACGTGTGAATTTCAAAATATAAATCAATAAAAAATACTGATATATGCCGGCAACGGGATGTAGCTTAGACTTATGATCAAGAGCGGCCAGAACGGTATTTGTAATCGAATAGTGTTACGCACTGGCTTCTCTTGTGAGAACTTAATCTCCTATTTTAAATTTATGGTTCGTTCAAACAGTTCCTAACAATGGACGATACCATAGAGAAATACAATAACAAAAATACGACACCCAAAACAGTACCAAAGACAATTAATAAGATTTAATTTAGTAATACTACAATTACAAAACAAAATAAATATAGTTACAAATCATCAACTTACAGAGTATTGGAAAATCTTGTACCGGTACACAATTAGTACAATGTGCCAATCAATAATGATGAATGAAGAATGCGAACAAACACATATGAGCACACAAAGAATAATACACGTCTCGTGAAGTTAAAAATATCTCTCTCTGTCTCCGTGTCTGTCAATCCCTTTATATCTGCAGCGTTAGCCCTGCCCTCCAGAATTTACTCAGCATTTGTTTACGTTTCTCGGAAAATCGAGAAGCTTCGACAAGACACTAGGAGACAGACTAACCATGTTTAATTGGTAGTCGGCAGTAAACACGACACATCAAACGAATAGGCCACGCCCATCTATGAACGTAGCGTGTGCTAGGAATCTAATTTGGGGTCAAGCATGTCATACATAACAATAGTGTAAGCCTCGATAAGATGAGCCTTATATATACGTAATCACCAAATATGTCCAGGGTAGGGATATGTCATAGGTTTAACTAGTTGTAATCGGTTAAAGGCATGCTATGTTTTCTATGTTTTTATTTTCAACAATAATCATAAACATAAATATGCATAAATACAAGTTCTCTATTATGTTGACTTTCTGGTTGCTTAGAAAACATAGTAAGGCACCAGTTACTTGTAAAAAAAAATATATTAGAAAATGACGATTTAGTCATTTTAATAAACAATGAATTGTCATTTTTTGTTTATTTACTTTACGGTGCCCCCCCCTTTTTTTACCGGTGAGATGTCCGAAAGAAACACCGCCCATTAGTACTAGTAGTAGCTAAATTCTAATTATTATTCCATAGTCGATAAAATATAATGTAATATAGTCTTGAGTAAGGACTCACGTCATGGAAATAAAGACCAAGTTCAAATAAATCTACTTAAAATTAATTACCCCTTGTTTAAGAACACATTCTCCTGGTTTATGAATGAACGCTTTCCTGTCAATACAATTTTCGCAATCACAGCTAAGTCCCTAGTAATTTGCTACCAGTTATAAATGGTATTGTCTGGTGAACACCAAATACCCCATCATCCATGTAACTATGTCACTAATTTTACCAGATGGCGCTAATTTTTAATATAAAATTTCCAATAATTCCCTGAATGAGATTGTCTTAAAAGTACCACAAATGCATTTGTCGCGTAATATTTTCTTGCGTTTTACTAAGCTAGTTGATGCTATAAACCTGCGGTGTGAAGGGCAGTGGGACATTAGTATATTAATTGAGTTTAGGGGCGATGATGTACCTGGGGGGGGGGAATTAGCACTAATTGGGAATCTCATAAAGTGCGTTACTGGAATGCAGTTTTGTGAAGTAACTTTACTAAATGGGAAGTTCATTCATTTACGACTTCCATTGTTGGGCGGGCTATAGCCAGCAGTTATATAATATCATAGAATCGGGCATTTGAGGCTTCGAAACATTATCGTCTACCTTCAAAATTTTAACACGGTTATTTAAGTTTACATCTTAATACAACATAAAAGAATTTCTTCAAACTGTTTTAGAAATTCTGATTTTTTGTCACAGGAAAGAATCGAGTTTTGAAACCACAAAAAGCACTTTAGAAGTACCTGAAATTGAAAAAAGTGGGGCTTTACCCATTTTTTTTTCTAGTACAGTTTGTTAAATTGATTTTCTTTTAGTACACGAAGAGAGTTGTTGAATAAAACATGGCCTTTAAATAATGACATACGTCAAACTTTAATTTTAAAAAATAAGTTAATGGATACGCAATTTAATAAAATCCACTATCTCTTTTGTAATCGTTTTTTGGGTCATAACATATAACTGTTCAAAATCTATAGTAGTGGCCAGTTCTACACTCACTGAAGCAAATAACATACTTACCAAATGAGACTATTTCAACAAAAAAAAAAAAAAGGCTTAAACGTTTATATATATTTTTGTGAGCGTCAAGGAAGTCTAAATTTATAGAAAACATGTGCGGATGAAGCGTACTGAAATACATGTATTATGTTTTTTGGGTCATAACATATAACTGTTCAAAATCTATAGGAGTGGCCAGTTCTACACTCACTGAAGCAAAAAAAATACTTACCAAATGAGACTATTTCAACAAAAAAAAAAAAAAAGGCTTAAACGTTTATATATATTTTTGTGAGCGTCAAGGAAGTCTAAATTTATAGAAAACATGTGCGGATGAAGCGTACTGAAATACATGTATTACACAATTGAAAATTAAGGTATAGACTGTCTGAAGCCTTTCATTTGTTTTGTTCATTCTTTTATTGTTAAGTAAATCGAGAATCCCAAAAAACTGCG
The DNA here is from genome assembly GCA_964033795.1 of Lymnaea stagnalis. Classification (NCBI taxonomy): domain Eukaryota; kingdom Metazoa; phylum Mollusca; class Gastropoda; family Lymnaeidae; genus Lymnaea; species Lymnaea stagnalis. The sequence goes on along the minus strand of CAXITT010000046.1, from coordinate 1,309,827 downwards.
AATTCTGCAAGCAAAACGTCCTCTTTTGAACTAATTAATTATAAGGGACACCATTATAAAATGCGTGTATTTGCAAGTGTTGTGTTGAGCAAGAGTTGTATATCCTGCTGACGTAACATTGAATATTGTTGATTCTTGGGAAAGAGAAAATGACGAGAATTTGTGATTTGAATATTTATTTCCACAATTTTTTTAGATACAAAACCTTGTTTTTTGGGTCAACCGCCAATTTGACCAAAAAAAACACCAACAACTCAACATTACTCCACTTATTTACACCACTTTAGGCTAAATAATAGTAAATCAATCAGTTGAAAATTATTGCCCTTTTCATGAAATAATGACTTAATTGTCGTTCGTCCTTCGACAGCAAGGATGGCCAAGACTGGATTCGACTGTGAAGAAAGGATACCCGAAATAGCCGCAAATCTCAGGTCGACCCCAAAGCAGATGTGTCCTGTGTGCGGAGAAGCTTTCCCAGCTTAAATAGGACTAACAAGGTAAGAGACAAGTTTGACTTGGGCGGAGTTCTAAATTCATGCAAAATAGACCATTGGGTGCTCTTTTGCGTTTATATATACGTTTAATTATAACGCTTCATTCACATAATTGGTATGGATCGTATGCTTAGTCTATGGATGTTTTTATTGGTATTGTTCTCTACAATTTCCACACATACGCCTTAAAGGAACTCTTTGTGCTACTAAACCTCGACATTTTCGTTAGAACACGCTTTCTTATGGGTCGACATTTAAATGTTGCGTTTATCCGCAATTTTTATTTATCCGCTAGTTTTATACTTGGCCCAGTTCAAAAAACAATCGAACGAAATTTGAGCTACGTTTCGTATGATAATACAGCAGCAAGTATGGTTACAATGGGACTCCCAATATAGTAAAAATAATCTCCGAATATAACTTTACCATCTCAAGATCGTTAAATACCGTATTGCAACAGTAAATGAATAAACATACAGTATAATGTACACAATAATTATTCACAACGCATGTCAAATTCAGTTCACGACTCAAAGTAGATGACTGACTTTTATATATTTCTATACAGTGCATTACTGCAAAAATACAAATGTACCCGTCATTTGCCACTTTGATAGACGAAGAAGTGGTTGGAGAGAGAAATTGAGGACGCCCGCCGAGGTCACCTTAACAAAAGTAGAGGTAGGGTTTTAGCAGGTTGTTGTGCCCACTTCCCATATTAAAAAAAAATGAATTCAAAGCGAAGTGATGCACGTTTGCGTATAACTGAATACAGTTTTGCATCATTCCAGAGTCAATCGTAATGTTTTGGGAAAAACCATGTTCCTTTTACCTATCTTTGTTTACAAAAATCCTTTTTATTTTAGTAGTTAATAACCCATATTTAAAAAAAAAAGTATTTTAAACTGTTTTCAATCTTACTGCGCAAAATGGGTCGGGAACTGTCCGAAGAATTGATGTATAAAGATTAAAAAAAAATGGGCGTTAACGCCACAAAATAAAATAATCGTTGTTTGAAATTTGAATGAAGAAAAAAGTTCACTTGTGATACATCCGGCGTGCCACATGATTTAACGAGGCGGGCCGAGGGTTACCCACCCTGCATTGAGCCTGTGAGCCTGATTTTATGTCAAATACCATATTGTCTAAAACGACCTCAAAAATAATAATAGAAATATTACAATTCCCTACGATTATTCAATATTATTCACATTTGCTTTCGACAAAAGTTATGACCATGATGATGATAAATTAAAATGAATATCACAAATGGATGAATTAAATAAACCTAGGGTTCCGAGATTTTATTTTCTCATAAAATCTAAATAATAATATAAATATTATCATTCCCGTATTTTTTTTCACAGAACTATTTACATCTGCTTAGGTCTAATTTAAAATTTAATTTTTGGACATTTAAATTTAAGAACAAGTAGGACATGATGCAGCTGTGAGCAGTTTTCGAAGAGGATTAGTCATATAACATACGATGACAGCAAGACGTCAAGCAATGATGAATATCGGATTGCCGTCCTAATAGACAGACTTCTAGTAGATGAGGGAAAAACTCAATCACTACCGGTCGAAACCGAAAATAAACAGAAAGTTAACTTTTCGGTTTCCGTCAAAACCGAAGCTACGCCGAAACTGATCAAAATGGCAACTTTCGGCGCCGAAACGGAGACTGAAATTGTGTCAGTCGACCGATTCCGTGAGAGCTGTCCGTGAGAGCTGTCCGTGAGAGCTGTCCGTGAGAGCTGTCCGTGAGAGCTGTCCGTGAGAGCTGTCCGTGAGAGCTGTCCGTGAGAGCTGTCCGAGAGAGCTGTCCAAGCTAAGTGATCAGGTTTCTATTTCTAAAACTAAATTCTTTTCTATTGGTGGAAAATAAATCTCCAGATACTTTTGTTTTTCCCGTTACACTGTCATGGGAGTTAAGCTTTTGGGGCATATAACAGCCCCGAGTAAGTCGTTTTCATTGAACCGCTACGTACACACGGTTTCTAAGAGTTTGGTTCCATCAAATCTCGATCGACGTCTCAGTTATTAAATGTAGATTGATTATAGTCAGCCATTCTATGTTTCATTCGATTATCTTTGGTATGAAAAATGTTTGAACGCAAACAAAGTAATATCTTCCAATGAACTATTGTTTTAAAGCATGTTTCACGTGCAGTCCTCATGTCGTCGGCTTTGTTCAGGTTTTCAAGCGCAGTCCTCATGTCATCAGCGAAGTCCAGGACCAAAGCAATGATGTTACTGTCCATTATATTCGTTTTCCTTACCTTTGTTTTGTCAATTGAGCGAATCAGTAGCAAGTGAGAAGTGATTTAGTCAGAATGCGCCGCTGCTTACCTCCCGTCTCAACTTTAAAAAGTTCGCTTTGGCTGCCTTAATGGACGACACAACATTCGAATTTCTCTCTAAGTGATTTGATTTTTTGTTCGAAGAATGTCACAGTTTCTGAGAATCTTTCAAAGTAACGAACAGAATTTCAGAAAAAGGATGATACAAAGTGCATCTTAAGTTTATAAATTGCTCATTTATGATGCTCAATTATGAAAGGATAAATAAAACAAAATGTACACAGTAATAAAATAAGTTTTCCATTTTAAGGCATAATTTTTCTGGATTAAAATCTAATTTTATTTTAAAATTGACATATAAATTTTAATCTATTGCTACTTCTATTTCATATAGCCTACAGTTAATCCGGGAACCGATTCAAAAAATGGATGACATGCTCAACCACATAAGGCGGTGTAACCAAATTTTAACTCCCTAGAATAAGGGGAATTGGAATGAAAAATAACAACAAAACATTTTAAAATACAAGAAAGAGATTATTAAGTGTAGGGCTTAAACAATAAACCAACAAAGCCATTGAAAAGAAGATCGTTTAATCGCTCATGCTTCATGAAAATAAAAGTGAAAGTCATGCAATGGGAGGCATGGAATCAATAAAACATCACCGAAGGAACCAATATTTATTTTCTACACACGTAGTAGATACATTAATGAAAGCTTGTCAGACTTGTTAGCACAAAATGAAATAGTTTTCTATTTTTATTATAGATTTAAAATTATTTCTAACATTCTGAGTTAAGAATACATTGTCTACATTGATTCGAATAATGTATCAATTAGATAATTCACTACTGCATCCAGGAAGTCTGCATAGAAACTTTTTTTACAGTTGAAATGTGGTGGAATATGAAAATAAAATCAATTAAATCAGACATTTCAAACAAGGTATTTAATCAAAATTTATTGTATAAAACTGTTCATATATATTATTACATTTTTTTATAGACATATGTGACAAAAGTAATAGCACATAAATTACAAAATACTTTAAAATAATTATAACTCAGTATAACACCATCCTAATTGAGAGACATAATAGTCATTTAAAGTTTTGCGAAATGTTTCTATTTTAATTAAAATAATACTTTTCTGAATATTATACTTTCTAAGTCCTAATTGTTTCTATTTATGACAAATAATTATACAACTGAGCATAATACAACCACACTGCGGGAGAAATTACACATTTAATTTGTTGTAATGACTCAAGCAAAATTAATTAAATAAAAGTATTTTTTACTTTAACATCTAACAACGCATATATTTTCGTATATATTAATTTTATTTAAATAAAGGCCTTGACAGCGATAAAAAATAGTTGAAATTTAATAAAATATACAGGCTTATTCTTAGGTGAACACCATCAAATATGTCGAGCATAAAGATTCTCATTTTTCCGAAAGCTCCTCTCCTTTTAATTAGGGAAAGAAACCATTTACTACTCTTTAGATGAAAAAAAAAAGATAAACGAATTGATCGTGGGCCCCTCAAATATAAGTAGAAGAAGAAAAAAAATTAAAATGGAAATATCGCTTTATAAAAAATAATTTTGTTTATGTGCCAGGAGCTTACTTAAATTGTCCACCCCCAACCCCCAACCCAAAGAGAATCCTGAAAAAACACAATATGCGTCGTGTTTAATTGGAGAGTTCACTATGAATACAAGAAATAAAAAAAAATCAGTTTCAACATTTTATAATTTTTTGACAATTTAATAAATATATTGAAAAAAAAAATACAATTTCGATAATAGCTCGGTAATTATTCATATTTTTCAATCATTCAGATCATTAAATTCAGTGATTTTTCAAAGCATCTAAAACAAAATATCGTATCTTTATAGTTTTCATTAAAGTTAAAATAAGGGCGAAGGTGGGGGACAATTTCTATAACGTGGCGATTTATTTATCACTAAAATAGGGACCCTGAAAAATTCACTAGATAAATAATAAAGTAAAAGTCTAAAGAAAAATTAAAAATCGGTGGAAAAACGTCAGACATATAGCGCATGTTATGGAAATTCAATTTGTATCCCTGACCCCAAAGAATGTGAATTTTAAGAGTTCAAAACAATCCAGTTTTTTTTTTTCATTTTAAATTTTCAAGTGCATTTGTACAAATTTTCATCTTCATCTATCCATTTGCTTTATTTTTTGTTTACAGCTCATATAAGAAAAATCCCCATGAAAACGTAAGCTTTCCTATCAAAGCTAAATGATCACTAATCAAATAAATATTGTCACTAATGTCGTTCATTAATGGCGGATTTCTACGCTAAAGAAATACGTTAGATGTCTTGAGTTTAAATTGTTATAATGGTAAAATGTCTGGTAGAAAATTTTATTTATTTTGGAGCTGAAAATGAATGTGTACAATGTATGAAAAATTCCATGGTTTACCAATTAAAGACTCGTAAATTTCATTTTTAGGTTGGATCACGAACAAACATAATTTTAACAAATTGTTCCATTAAAATTAATTGGTTGACGTAGGCCCTCCACCTTTTTTAACAAAACAAGGTATATCTTATTTTTCATGAAATCCACCAATACTTTGAAAGCGTTCATGAAATATATTTTTACCAAGTTTGATCTATGCAACAAACTACGAATAAACTTTCATTATAACCCAAGCTTTTTGTAGGGCTATAGATTCCGCTATTGTGAGAAAAATACATTGTTGAAACTCCTACACACATTTGAAACTTTAAATCATATTTCCAAACATTTGAGGTAATCATAGAGACCTAAAGGAACATAAGAAACATGAATAGGAAAGTTAAAAAAACAATGTCTTTGAAACATTGCTGTCCTCATAAAATGCACCCATCCATTCAGGGACGTAATTTGACTAAAAAGCTGATTTTGGGCTAAATCACTAACTTACGATTGTTCTGCAGCCATTGAATTTGAAATTTAAAAAAAATATACCTTTACTCTTCAGCCACTACATTTTACGATTTATAAAATTAAAAACCTTGAGATTAACGGATTATAAACAAACTATCCAGGGCAAGAGGAATAACCATGTCAAATTGGAATTCGATACATTGTTTAGTTTTCTTGTGTTCGATTGACACATTACAAACATAGACTGAACATCATTTATATATTAGATAATTAAAAATCAACAAATCGACTGAAACTTGATGGTTGAGTGGTGAAAATGTGATTGTCGTTCAAACCACAGCAAATACAATATTATTTTTTTTTCCTTTCCCAAATTACCTTTAGAAATTCAAAACCCGTCAAGTGGATTTATTCCCCCTGTCCCCCAACTCGGCTCCTGAGTAGAATCTACTGCTTGAAAAAAAAGAGAGGCCCGGCTCAGGTAGGTGAATGTTTTCCATTTTTCGTTCAATAGAGCTTTGTTTTAATGTGTCTTCTGGAGATTTTATGGATTTCCTGAGTGAATGGTGCCAACGGTTAGGAATCTGACTTTGATTATGTGCAACTTGTGGATAATAGGGAGACAGGGGTTTTGAGTGATCGAAATAATGTTTTAATGGTCCGGGATTACCCATGAGGTAATCATCTGAAGTGGGGTGATATACGTTGGGGTGTGTTAGGAAGTGGCTAATATATTTGATTAATTCCGCTTCTTGTTCTAAGTTTACTAATACGTCAGTCGTATTATATTCCAACAGAACAACCCTGAAAGAGCAAGACTTGAACATTTCACTTATCAAACCTGTCTCTTGGCGGCACCATTCAGCTATTTCAATTTTTGTTTTATTTAAGCTTAATTTGCTCCCATCTATAAGAATCAAAATTCCCTTTTCTTTCAATGCGGGTAAGCATTGAGATTTCAATTCCTTCCAGTCAAGTTCATCATCATCTGAACTGTTGACACACGATTTAACAAGAAGTACAGCATTGTTTCTCTTTACATAAATTTCAGTTTTAGGATTATGTGAGTATTCCGTTGAAATTCCCATGTTCTCAATGCAGGATTTGGTAGAGGCCAAGGCTTCACTAGATTTTCCTATTAGCAAAACTTTATAAGAGTAGTTAAAATCATCTGAAAAAAAAAAAGAATTCAATCACTGTAAAAGGAAGTGTTCATAAAAGTAATAGAAAAAAAGTCTCACAAAAGAGCGAGATAAATAATATCTGGAGAATACTACTAGAAGTGACATATGTTTCAGTTCAACGTTGAGTTAAAAGAGGGTTGCTCTGCAATAAGACTTAATTCGAGGGGGAAAAAACACCTACTCAGTTGTGTTAATGAAAACTAAAATAAAACATTTTAATAACATGACCTTATCACTAAAATAATATATATATATATATATTATATGTATATATATATAAATATATTATATGTATATATACTATTTTTATGTATTAAAAAAAATAAGTCAATTAAAAAAGGTTAGTAATAATTTTTAACAAATTAAGAATGTCTAATCAATTTTTATAATGAGTGTTTGAAGTATGAAAGACAAGAACCAATCTCCGAGATTAAAATGAAGTTAGATCAACTTAAAAATAAGGTTGTACGCCTTTATTTTGTAAAACCTTTGCTTAAAACTAAAATAATAATAGCGATCGCTGTTTTTTTTTCCTGGATATAATGTCATCTCCAGGCACAAAAGCACTTATGAATGTTTCAATATTGTCACAATACGCAACAGACAAGTGAATACATGATATCAAAACAATTCAGGGACATAAAGCAGTCTATGTAAACTAACATTATTTGAAAAAAAAAAAACCATACAAATTAAACGTTTAGGCTAATACCTTCATCAGAACCACAGAGTAGCAAGGAATACGAGGGTAAATTAAATTGTACATACATTTTAAAGAACTTATGAATGTTTCAATATTGTAACAATACGAAACAGAAAAGTGAATACATGATATCAAAACAATTCAGGGACATAAAGCAGTCTATGTAAACTAACATTATTTGAAAAAAAAAAAACCATACAAATTAAACGTTTAGGCTAATACCTTCATCAGTACCACAGAGTAGCAAGGAATACGAGGGTAAATTAAATTGTACATACATTTTGCTGCAATGTCATTTCCTGTTTGATTGTAGGAGAGTTGCGAGAAATGGGCTGAACATTAGTCAAAGAATGCAGCTGGTGTTAACAAATATTAAGTTATAACCATTAAAATTTGGCAAATTAATGGCCAAGGGAAAAGATGATGTAGCTGGGCTCTCTAAAGAAGACGCAGCTAGAGACAGTGTTTCAGCTGGAACAGGTCTATCTGTTATAGCAATAGGCATAAAGTCTATATCTGTGTAAATTAAATGTCTCTATTTAGAGGCCAGACAATATATTTGATGTGGTCGCTGCTTTGGCGAAGGCGCCACCACTGAATGTCTGTCTGTCTGTCTGTCTGTCCATCTATCCATCCATCCATCCATCCATCCATCCATCCATCCATCCATCCATCCATCCATCCATCTATCCATCTATCCATCTATCCATCCGTCCGTCCGTCCGTCTGTCTGTCTCTCTATATATAATATAAGGCGCTGCGTAGTGTGTCAAATATCGGTATAGCTATTTTTTAGTGAGCGTATTTGGTTTAGAGATTATTTGTATAGATGTTTCTATGTAGTTTGCATTAGTGACGTTCATGGTAGAGATATGCTCCAATTGGTATAAGTCGAAATTTTAAAGGTTAATCGGGAAACCGAATGACAATTGAATATAGCATAACAGGCTTGAGAGAAAGATTAAACAATGTGCAAGTCGGAAGAAGCCACTGCCAGAGAAGAAATTGCTGCCGTTTTTTAAAGTGTGGATGTTGCATCCCTAGAAAAGCAGATATTTTGAAAATATATTAATCCTGAGTAGATTCTGTGACCCAATGTGATATCCTTGTTTTTTTCTCCGTATGAGGATTCAGGATAAGTCACAGAGCTAAAGAAGCTGTTGGTAAAGGAAATGTGTCCCAGCTTCAATGGCTTTCCTACGATTTTGCTATTCATAGTGGAAAATTTAAACAGGTCCAAAACGCAGGAATTCTTCCTCACCAATTCATTACCATGCCTATTGCAAGACTAAAGCAAAACGTTTGAATTGGTTTCGAAAAAATTAAAACACGATAAGAAGGCTGAAGGCTCTAATGTTCTACACCGAAATGTCAACAACCACAATTTTGAAGTTAGCATTTTTTCTTGAAAGAAAATTATATTATCTTCCAACTTAATGGGGAATTAAAGAAATACAGCTCTAAATTGCTATGGCCATGGTCTAGAAACATGGCAAACCTTACTTTTTTTATCGATTTTCAAAAAACGTGGTCTACATAGGCACATATTTATGACCCTGGAAGAAAAAACCTGGGAGAATGAAAGAATCGACAAAATTATATGGGTAAAACTCTCTGCTATGGACGCCCATCCGAGGCAAAATGAAATCGTAAAAGTCTGTTTGATACAAGTTCAATGTGGTCCCCATTAAATCCAAACACACCGTGTATGGGAAAACTACAAATGCACAAATGAATTCAAAAGAGATTTTTGTGTCGAGACCAAAATAGATGGTAATTCTTACCCAAAATATCAACCCCAAGATGAGGGTAACTGTGTTGTATTTAAGAAACCATGGTGGATAACAGATAGGTGTTGTCATACAACCCATCAGGATCGTCTTTAAAGTAGTTCAGGCTCTGGGCACAGTAATGCACTGAGGCCCCTTACCCTCTATATACTCATGACCGTAAGAATATAATTAAGCATTTTGATGTCGAGGGCAAGTTCTGACTTCATCGTACCAAACTAAACGAAAATCATTCTTTCGTTCCTAGAATATAGTCAAAATGCAAATCTGCGAGGAAAATCATAATTTTGTCCGTTAAAAAAGTCAATGTTTGTACTCAGCGCTTTTATTAGATTATAATGTGTCGGTACTGTAACTTTTATTGGGGAGGGAGAAGAGATCATGGGTGCCAACGAAACTGGGGGAAAGGTTTGGAGTGAGGTCTCAGTAAGCCCTTCCCTCGCAAATGTTTCTTAAATTCGAAATGATGGGATGCATTATGGCGCATTCGGGAGTTTAGTTTTCGATCATTTTACACGTAACCATCTAGCATCAGAAAAGAAGCTAGATAAATTTAGTTTCCCTTGACCACGCATGAGCAACACAATTCTTTTTTATTATTGGTCATATATAAATAGTAACGTTGTTTCGTAATTTTATTTGAAACTCTTTATTTGTTTTAACTAATTCAACGAATAAAAAAATCCGTTCAAAACAGTTGATTGTTACTATGAAAAGGGACAAACAAACTATTAATATGTCATTATAATTATCCTTTTTGATTTAATTAAAAACTTAAGAAGGCTTTCCCAAAATGTACAGTTTCAAATAAAGGAGAAAAACACTGTAGAAATTTACTACGAGACAGCATGAATTTCCAAAATAATGCAGCAAATCAAAAATTATTTTTAGAATTTCTGACTACTATAACTTTCTTCACTTAAATTACTAAATAAAGAAATTTTGTTTCCCTTTTGTAAGGCTCTTTGATTTACTCCTCCGCCAACCCTTCATCGAGAAACTGATTAATGGATCTTTAAATTGATAATTGATCAAAAGAATTTTTTTTTAACGCTAGAAGCAAAAAATTGTATTGACGTGAGAATAAAAAAAATCTGGTTTAAATATACCGGAGAAACGGTCTTGTCACTCTATAAAAGCAACATAAATATCCCGACATAGGTCAATATCCACTAATAATACTCATAATATTGGCAGCATAATGCTCCTAGAAATTTGAGGCCACCCAGAGACGGGAGGTTTTAAAGAGGCGTAAGGTTTCCAAGATGCATGATGTCCAATAGAGGAATGAGACCCCCCTGAGCATGATCATGAGGCCACCAAGAGGCGTGAGACCCTGGCCCAGTGCACATTGTGTACACATGCCTTATGACGGCACCGCTTTTATCCACTAATTTTACTACTGAGCAGTGGCGTAGCTAGGGTTATTACCGCCCGGGACTAACATATTAGTCTAACATGATTGTAAGCACACATTCTTACTTAGTTTTCTGTTAAATATCTGGCAGAACTAAAACTTGTTAACGAGAGTTGTTCCCTTTAAGAAGTATCCAACTTATGATTCGCATTATCATATTATTTTGGAATGTGCCAATAATATTGTGGGTTAAAATGGAGAAGTGCTGTCCACTGAATTTTAAATCAAAATAAATTTCCAAAATATTTCACCATTCATTAGCAATATGTAAAGCATAATGCCTCTAAAAGATGGGTCTCCTAGGAGCATGATGCCCTAGGCAAGTGCCCAGTGGGACCATATTTTAAGATGGCACTGCAACCTATACCTTTCTCTGAAATACATTAACATAGAGCTATGTAACTCGATTAAAGGTGTTAAATACATCTTCAAATACGCTTAGAACAAGCGACATGACTTTGAAATTATTCAGTTTAGTACTGTTCCCTCTGAACAGGACGTTACTATTAAATGAAACGAAGTAAAATAAATACTTAGTGACCCGATACGCAAGTGCACCAGAAGCATGCTTGGAAACCCCCGAAATTTGAGTTTAAAAAAAAAAATATTGCATTGTCAAAACTTTGAAATTAAAATAAAATGTATACTATCAAATAATGGCTTAAATTACTCCAAGAATGTCAAATAATTTTTTTGTTGATCCCATTGAAACAAAATTATGACTAATCTAATAAAAAATTAATTAAGAGGGCTATTATCTTAAAATATAACACATAATTTAAGCTTGGCATCGTTAACATTGAAAAAGTTTAACTTTTTTTGTTTCAAAACATAATTCAATTTAGCAAATTTAATAACAAAAAATTCGGAACTGACATTTCAGAACATTTTTCAAAATTGCATGACAATCGGTAGAAATGCATAGATAATTGATAATAAATTGTGATGCTTTGTATTTTATCATTTAATATTTGTACATTTCAATGGCAAAGAAAAATTTATTTTTTTAGGAGGGGGATATTTATACCAGTTATGTTACAGATGTTATATTCGGGATGTATTTTACTTAAAATTTATAACAATGTTTTTAAAAAAAAAATATGGACATTTACGTTGAACTATTATTGAAAAAATGTATACATTGTGTGGTAAAGTGAGTGGTACATTATGCAATCATTTATTTACTTTCTTCAGAAACCATATTTGAGGGAGAGGAAAAACTGTGTGTATTTTATATGGAAATCGAATCTTTCCACTTGACGAGATTCCAGTTGAGAAAAAGAAGTTTTAAATTTATTTTGAAAATGAATTAAAAAAATTAAATATTTTTAAAAATTATTATATTAAATTTATTTCTAAGTTAAAATAATAGGGCTAAAATTTTGAAGATTACATATATTTAATTAAAAATATAAGCAGATTTAGTTTATCACTTTTAAAATTATTAGATTTCCTTAAAAAAAAAGCAAAATTCACCATCATTATAAGAAGAAAAAAGAATCCCATTTTCCCCCCTCAAGTATGATGTTATCTTGAATGCATATTGGACACACATCAGCAAGCTGTTTGGTGCACTTTGGTTAATTTTATTTGTCTTTCTATTGCATTGAGCGCAATGAATCTACATTAGCTAATTTTTCATATATGTTGTATGTGTGTATGTGTATGTCTTATTCATCTACTTGAAAGCTATTTTGAAGTCCAACTAACTTATAATTAGTTATAGAGAAAATTACCTAGACTCACTTCAGAGTTACACGGTATTTGTTTAAATTTAAAATTCACATGAATTTTATGAATTACTGTTAACCAAATGCAAAGAAATTCTCACTAATCAAAGTAAGAAGACCGGGCTCTTCATAAAAGAAATGAACTTTTTTTTCGAAGCAGGACGTTTTGGCGCTGCCGTTTTGGCGCTGCCGTTTTGGCGCTACCGTTTTGGCGCTACCGTTTTGGCTCGACCCTTTTGGCGCAGGACATTTTGGTGCCATTTAAAAATAACTTTTTATTTAACTTAACGTTTATAACCGTCTGCACTAAACTTATCGAACACATAACAGTATCCTTCGTGATTCAACTTTTCTTTACCATGCCTCGATGTAACATTTTCCATTTTACTGGTTTAACAGAATTATAATAGGTGATATATTTATGAAACTACTTAACTTATGATTTTAGTCTAGAACACTCTTGCACTTTTATAAATGCGAAGCGCACGCATGATTAAGCAGGAACGGTCAATAATGGCTTAGGCCATCTGTGCGCCAAAATGACCTGCGCCAAAACGGCTCTGCGTCAAAACGGTGGCGCCAAAACGTTAGGTACCGGTTTTTTTTTATCCAGACTCTAGAATCTAGAGAGATTTTCAGACACAAAAAAATATTTTAAATTAGTATTTATTGACAAAATTCTTCCATTTATTTGGCTAATTTTGGAAAAACTTGTTTTTATTTTTATAAATCAATATACTTACGAAATCTGGAAGTACTTTCCATGGATTGGAGGGCATACTTTATGGTCTGCAAACTTTTCCATATCAATGTCTGCGTGCAGTCTTTAAAAAAAGAAAATTCTTCAAGTATTTTCAGCAACCTTCTATAATCAGTTAAAATGTGCAAACCTTCGAGATGAGTTTTCAATAACTTTAGCCCGTACTCTATGCACGTATCTTCGTTGAGACGCGAAGGCCTTGATTTCAAGCTTTCAACTGTTTCTAAAAGCGCTTTTAATTGTCCAGCCCTTTTCACTTTAGAAGTTGTGGTATTATCAAATACAATAACTCTTTTGTTGACCAATCTTTCCAACTGTCGATATTTTTCGACCCATTGGTAAGCAAAATCCTCTAGTTTTCTACCGGGGTTGTCAATTTGGAAACTGTCACCTCCTGTTATTAACAAAACACCAAAATGTTTTAATGCTTCATCTTTCACGCGTGCAACTGGCAAATGCTCATCTTCTCTTTTTCGAGTTCTTGAACAAATGTGAGTCTGCTTATAGAGCTTCTCATATTTGACAACATTTACAATAGCATCGAAACCATCTTTACATAACTTCAACGCTGCCATCATATCTTTTGGCATGCATGTGTATGATTCTACGACTGTTATTTTGGTATCACTTGCATCCAACAATGCAGAGCATTGAATATTTTGTGGCCTTGAATATGTTTTGTTCATTCCAGACTCAAAACTCCTCGTTTGCAGGATAGAATTTCCAGTTGCACTTTTCCCACTATGTCTTTCACCAATCAAAAGGAAGTTAAGGTCTTTGCTCATCTTTGCATCTTCTATAAGAAAAGAACAAATATGATGTTTATATTCTTACACCAAGCTACATAACAGTATATTCAAACATTAAAAGACACATTAAAATTTATGAATTTATGTCATTAAATTATAAAATTAAATAATACATTAATAGCTTTTAAATAACATCACCGTTATATATATATATATATCTATCTATATATATATATATATATATATATATATATATATATATATATATATATATATATATATAGGGTATTATTTTTTAATATTTTTAAAATATTTTTAATTATATATATATAAAGGGGATTACTTCTTAAAATTTTGAAAAGATTTTTAAAAAGGCAGTCTTTTCTGAGTTTAGACCAAATGTCACTTTTGTTCGCTCGTGAGATTTGACGGAAATCACAACTGAGTTCATACAAGCCCATTAAAAAACTCAGTTCTAGAAATAATGTTTTTAGGAATACTTTGCCACCAAGAAATGTTCTGTTTTGTATTGTTTGGGAAATAAGTAGTAAAATCAAACCTTTGCTTTCTTCAGCAAGATCCAAACTGGCTTGTGCTGTAATGTAAATAAATTCAAATTTACATGTTTGGTGAATTATAGTTTGGATTTCGGCATACTTATAAAAAATAACACTATGTCTTAAATCAACAAATTTTAGAATAGTAGTAGACTATGTTCAAACTAAAACAGTAAATAATTATTTGTTTGAATAGATAGTTAATCAAATCATTTTAAAGGATTTTATTTGATTAAATCATTTTTAAAAATTTAAAACTATTTTAAAAGCAGTTATATTTAGTAATTTTCAGATTTCAATTATATTTTTAAAGAAATTGTATAATTTTATACAGAAACATACACATCCACCAAAAAAAACAACAACAAATGAATAGCGTTGAATTGTGAATTCAAACTAAAGAAAAAACCCTCAAAACGGTAGCATCTATTAAATTAACTTGAGAAAACATCCATTCAAGAAATGAACGCAATTTATAATCCCAAGTAAGGCATTAAATTCTTTCAATTTTATATTTCCTGTTTATTAGAACACATCTTTGCGGCCAAACAAACATATATATCTATAGAATTCTTACTTGTGATATAATATTTTAAAAAATGTGAATATGAAAAGTTTTCGAGATTCACACGTTGCATGGATCTAGTAACATAATACATACCTTCGCTAGGTCCTTCATTTTCCAGCAGACTTCCACACGACTGGCAGGTCTTGACTATATCTTTAAGGGAACTTTTTACCTCTTCTTCGTTCACCGTTTCCTTCTTTAAACAATCACCCCATTCTGACATAAACTGGGCTAACTCTTCTTTTTGCTCAGTAAATTTTTCTTTCAATGTTTCTACTCTTCCTTTGATCTCATGATACGTATTTTCAACTTTTTCCAACTTCAAGTCGTCCTGTTCACATTCTGAAACAACCATGGCTATGTGACCCAGATCCTCTCTAGATATGTTGCTTTTTAAACTCTCACCAAAGACTTGTACCTTAGAGATTAGGGAATTCAAGTGAATGTTAAAGTCTGTTATTTGAAATGGAGAGTCTTGTGTTGCACCTGTTGGGACTGTCGCAACATTTAACTTTTGGTGTGTCAGCAGTTTTACCGTCCACCTAAAGCAAATTGTATCATCTTTTATAAAGTCTTTTATCTCTGCTCTTGTTCTGTCTAATTTGAAGATATATTCTTCAGGTTTTTCTTGGTGTAGTTTTTGAAAGTCCATGCCATTACGCTGTAGTTGAAGTGCCTGTTCTTTGTCTTCGTCAATAACATACAATTTCCATTCAACGTAGACCGGCCATATTGTATCAAAATTGACTTGGCTTTGTGATAAAATGATATATATAGAATAACAATCCTGACTCGATTTTTCAACACACGTTTTGACCTTAAAACCATGAAGTTCTCCTAAAACGTACTCCAGAGAGTAGTTTTTAAAATGAGGACTTTCCTCAAACTCTGATAAGTCAATGTCATGAACAATATACAGGTCATCATCATCTATTTCGTCAAGAAGGATGTATGACAGGGCTGTTGCACATTCTAGAAAGTCTTTCACGGCCATTATTAAGACCGCTGATTTGATACTGCGATAAATGAACTCATAAAATTAGGTACACACATTCACATTAATAATTGTCAGATAAAAAAAAGAAAAAAAAGAATGACCGTTGATTTTATACTGTCTTAAAAAAATATTGAAATGTCTTCAATAGAGTTTATACAGATGCAGTGCCTCTTTTTTGACATATTGTTCCAAAAGGGTGAGGGGCAGTGCATTTATCACCGCGAAAATTAGTAATCAGGGGAAACACTGTTTTTGGCGCCCTGCTTTACATAATCGCAATATCACCCAGTTGTGGCACCCCTGTGGTATGATTTTGGTCCCAGATTAGTTGAAATGTTTATAGACCAAATATAGCTACCTAATATATATACTATGAAGAAATAAAAATTCCTTAAAAAATGGATTGAAAGTATTTTAAAAATGTCAAACTAATATAACTTTATTCTGTTAAATTACAAAGTAATTAACATATGGTTTCTGATGTCAAACTATTGCATCTACTTTAATACATATTCCCCCCAAATAATCTACTTGGTAATTTAAAAGAAAAAAAAAAGAAGTAATGTTTTCAAAAGCTAAAAAAAAAAATATGATATTAATCGAAAAAACAACAACCTGATCTCGAGATGTTTAATTTTTAAATACATGCTTGAAAAATGGTGCCATTTGTCTCCTGGGCTGGTTGCCATATCTCTTATATAGACCAGACGGGATAATTTAAATGATGACTCATTATTGGACATCTACAAAGTCTATCTACACACTAGATTTCAATTGGTTTGAAAGTGTGACAAAAAAGGAAATTGAGTAGCCCTTAACAAAACAGAGTAAAGCTATAAACAAAATAAAATGGATTAAAATTCTCCTGTAAGAGGAACATTATTTTTTAAACATTTTTCCAAAAATAATTTCAAGGGCGTTGAATAGGATGAATATACTTAAACACCCAACTCCGATTAAGTGAAAGAAATCAACATTGGGTTTTAAGATGTGGGGTATCTAGTCCAAATTGAATTGTAAGTGAAAAGTGATGAGATAATAAAACATTTTATATATTAATTAATAAATATATAAGTTTGAAGTATTATACATTAAGAACAACTATAAAAGCGTGCTCCCCCCAGAAGTCACACAATCTAAATGAGAACTTATAAGTCCCTATTACGACTAAGAAAGTTCACTGAATTGCTGTTCTTATACAATAGAAGAATAATTTAATGTAGATGTCTTGTGCTTAAATTGCTTGAGTTGGAAAATGGGATATAATTAAAATATGTATTTATGTGCTGAAAATTTATATTTACAATGCAATAAAAACATTTCCATTTCTTTGGATCAATAAAAGAATCTAATCTTATCTTATTATAAAAGACTCTGGAAATATTTGCGGTATATTGCCAATAACATAACATAAAATCAAGTATAATGAATGAAATAAAAAAAAATCTTACCATCTATCTGCGACGAACAACCATGGCGGACTGCTTTAGTTCTACATATAAAAATAGCTTCCTTTTCAAAACATTGATATAATGTCATTGGCAAGCTGTTGATGTTACTAGTTCCGCAGGCACGTAGCCTACTGCGCATGTTCAAAACTCCGTGTGCTACTTTAGTGTAATCAATCTAATGTGTAGACCTTTTCCCTTGTGCAACTTGACGTTCCCGTTGTTTCTGTTATCGCAAGGCGAAGAAGGTGTGCGAACACAACAGGAGGTAAGCTACTATCATTTTATCAACATTACATTGAATGTACCTCAGGTTTTATTCAAACACAATTTTTAACGTCTTATGATTGCCGTTTTAAAACTGATTTAAACGTTTACCCGCACCCACCCCTTTCCCGCATTCATTTTAATTAAAATGCTTGTTGCCTGGTAGGATTAGTCTCAGCCAGAGCAGTAACTTAATGTGTCATGGCAGTATGCACCCGACGCTACAATCACATCGGATTCGTATTTCAACGATATTTTCGATATACTCATTGACATACGAGGTCGATTTTTCGTTACTTACATTAGACTCCAATTGCAAGAGATTCCATAAGAGTTTAATCCTTTTGAATTTAAATTATATATGTTTGAAAGAAAATATGGTTCATTACTGAGTTCAATGGCGCGTAAAATATAATTCCGGATAACTATGCTGAATGACCTATTTTTGTTATATAACGCAACTGCGTTTGGTGCGTTTCGGGAAAATGAAAAAGTCTCAATTTAAGTATGGTCTAAAAATATTTTCCTATAAAGTAAGAAAGATAAGATAAAATTCTTTTATTGAACCAAATAAATGGAAATGTTTTTGATTGCATTATATATCTTCAGCACATAAATAAAACAATTTGAAGACAAGACATTTATGATACATTATCTCAAACAGCCATTCAGTGAGTTCTCTTGTGTCCATGCTATTTTAACATGCTCAAAGCGCTCTGATGTCCTAAAATCTATTTACAGAAAAAATCTTTACATGTATTTTAAAAGACTTTTTATCATTTTCAATATCCCTCAAAGATTGAGGCAAATTTTCCATAATTTAGGTGCAATAGCTTCAAAAGAGCGCACCCCGTGTGACGTCTTTCTCTGCCCATTGACACTGGGAACTATTACTAAGGACTGTGTTGAAGGGCGCAGGTTTAGAAATCAGTAATTCAGGTGCAGAACCTTCTATTCAGCCGTACGCTTGGGAAAGAATTTTGTGGTCAATGCGCTCACTCACAGGAAACCAATGGAGATCTCTAAGAACTGGGGTGATATGGTCAATTTCTTTTAACGGGATACGATGCGCATTGCAATATTTCGTACCTTCTGGAGTCTCTGAATTTTGTTTTGATATAAACCCCATCAACACCTGTTACAGAGTGACAGCTACGCCATTGTCTGTTCTCTTATTATGTTGAGGACGCTGCTGACCCAGAGCTCGTAGATGACAGAAATAAGCCCGACCACATAACTTATATAACATTTTTTAGATACCTTGGCCTCTACACTGATGGTAGCCTTATGTTGGACAAGGGGTTTCAGAAGCACCAACTTTTATCGATGCGATAGCAACCTTTCGAAGATTGTAGTAGGGAGCTTTCAATCAGACACAGCAACAGCTGCAGCTAGCAATATTGTGCTTACAACAGTATGAGCTTACTTTTTTTTAAAAGTTATAAAGTTGTAGTTTATGCCTACCTAGTATGGTAGAGATAAAAGTTATGTACCATTCAGTTAAAATGTAGGCACAATGTAACAAAAAATCTATTTAAAACGTTAGCTTTTTTTTTCAGTCCGAAACGTTGCTTTGTTTGAAATATAGATCCAAGTAAATTGTCGGCTAATTTGATTTGGACCGAAATTCTTTTGTACGCGTCCCTAAGGCATCGACCATTGCTTTGCTACAGTTACCCTGTAATTTTTGTTTGTGCTTTTCCCACTACCGAATTCGGTCTGGTATGTTATAAACATTCGGTGTAATACGGATCCAATGTGATTATAGCCTGAGCAATGACTTACCCAACCAGACCTTAATTTTAAAAAAAAAATAATTCCGGTCAAACATCGTAGCACACGACAACTTTTGCCAGCTACCGAAACAGCCCACATTTTTTCTTAAAGCCTTTTTTTGGCCCAGAGCTTCACGGTGACTGAGCAGAGTTTTATAAGGTAAGGGAATACGGACAACCTAACAAGCGAAAATTCTTGAGGTAAAAAGGAAGTTAAACCCTCTTCTGAAATATAGAGCATAAAGGTCATTCCCATAAAAAAATCAGTGTATATTTGAATAATACAATTAGGTTTGCATAATAAATTTCGTAAATTAAGTAAAGGTTACTCTTACACAAAAATCACGTTTATTGAAAATCTATTTTTAAAAATATTTCTTTCATGTCATTACTTTAATTTTTAAAAAGTAATGTTAGTTAAATAAAATTCATTTTTTTTTATTCAATTCCTTAGACCTTATCTAAAGTCTGAGGTTATGGTTGTATGTGGGAAAAAACAATAAAAAAAACCCTTGTTTCATTTTTCACAGCCTGTGTCATTCAGGAAAAATAATCTCGAAATAAATTGCTTGTTTCTGATTAAACTTAAAAAAAAAAGACACTCGAGGCAGGCATTTTAAAAAAAAATGGAATATTCGGTTCTAGAACTCAAAAGAAATGTACAGATTTTATTAAAGTTTCTTGAAGAGAAAAAAGCAAAGCCAGTGACAATTCAGCCCCAGCCATACACCCACAGGGTAGATCGGCCCAAGGGACGATTGGATCAATATTATGAGACGACCACCCCTAGATACCAATTAAGTGATTTAGTCTACGACTGTACCGGAAGACTGAAATTCTACGGCGACAATATGCTTTATCTTTACCTCGAAGTTGAGGAGATGCCTCTTGACGATGAACTCCAATTGTCGACGGCTATGTTTTGGCCAGTCAATTGCACATGGAAAGTAGAAATACTTGATGATAATGATACCCGTAAGAAGCCTAAAGCTTTATTGTTGGGTGAAGCTTCCTGTATTTTTAACAAGCCTCGACAAGGACGTAAGTCTCATCCGAACGATTGGATTTCTTTTGACTTGGGGAAAATATCCCTTCCTTGTTCAATTACCTTTAGGTGGACTGTCACGATAGAGCCACTTTTGAATGGGGTTTGTGTGGAGGAGTTTCAAATATTGCTAGAAAAATTGGTGAAGACTTGTGACCGCTATGATGGATCAGAAACCTTGCTTAGTAGTTTGAAACAGAAAGTTGACAATCTTCTGATGAAAGAAGTTGAAAACGGTGAAAGGATATCAAATCTGAAAAGTGACATTTCACAAACAAATGAGGCGCTGAGCATCATTGAGGCAAAACAGGGAGAGTCTAAGGAGCTGTTCAAAACTTTTTCGCAAACAGTGTTCAGTTTGTTGAAAAAAAATAATGATTCGGTTTCAACTAATGTTTAGTACTAAAAAAATACAACCACTTAAATATTCTACATCTTGAATAATTTACATTGCCTTTTTTAAAAAAAATGTTAAAAAGCAACGCTTTTGGTTATAAAATGTATATTGTTTAATGAGCATATTCATGCTCATAGATCTAAAGAGGTTTAATCTAAGGAAGGTGAGCGAAATAAGAAGTACAATATTATTAAACAAGTAAAGTGGGAAAAAATTATGTTTATTTTCAAAATATTAATTATTCCATGAATTCATTCTATATGGAACTCATTACATGGAGAGACCCACTAACTAATTTTTAACAAAATTAAACTGCAAAATTTACTGATTTCGTACCAAGCCGTTATGCTGTTTTGCTTGTCAGTGTCATTAAATCTTTCTGTACACTCGAGGAAATTTCACTGCCCACGAGCAATTAGTGGCGTGCATTTTTTCCGTGGTACCCAACTTCATGGGGTGTGGACTAGACCAGTGGTCAGTAACTGAAATTTGGAGAACCAAATATGTTTAATGGCGTTCTTGGTACGGGAGCGCACTTTTGACTGTACCAAATACGTTTACACACAGAGTTCATGTTACCTGTAGGCAAGGTGGCATCTAGATTTCGGCAATCCTAAACATGACCTCACGAAAGAAGAACTATTTCCAGTGAGTTTTACAATAGTGGCCAAAGTACCATGGAAGGACTGTTAGTTCTCTTTTAAGTAACCAGCGGTTGTAAAAATTGTGATAATGATTGAGTGAACTTATCAAATCTTTGGATGCTTTTTTTTTCAATACAAATTCTTCTATGTGTAACACTTGCTTACCACATATGTCCCATATGAAAATATATACAACTTTATTATTATCATTTTATTAATAAAAAAATAATTCATTTTAAAATTATTGTTAACACGCAGATCACAATATATATTTTATATACAGCCCACTATAAATATATTAATTTAATGATGTACCCATCTGTTTAGCCACAAATAAAAATGAGCCATCATTAGCTGATTTCATTTAATTATTCTTATAATGCCAGCTCACCTGAGAATAAGTCCTCATCCCCCCCCCCTTTAATTATCTTATTTAACATCAATTTTTATTCTATGTATTCGGCTTTTGATTTTGAGTAATGTTATTATACAGGGTTGAAATAAAGTTGAAAAATGTTATTTTTCAATTACTTCGTTTCGTTTTATTTATCTATATCGTAATAATTATAAAAAAACCAAAAACAAATAACAACTTGTAAATGTTCATTTTTAATAAATTTGGCAAATCAACTTATTATGAAATATTTTTACTGTAATAAGCTAAAATAGATTGCGGAAATCTTCTAATAGAACATCATGGATTTCAGCTTGAGAAATCTCGTTACATTGTGGAAAGATGTCAATAAAGCATCCGGGTATTTCGTTTGGCCATTCTCTCGGCTGCTGTTCGGTGCTTCATGGTAAATGCGAGTCAGCACATTGGGTCTTAATCTAGACGGCAACATGTTTACAGCTTTACTTAATGAATTATTTTACCACAAAATTGTTACTGCTTTAAAAAGTATATACTAGCCAATATATCCGGCGTCGCCCGGGATTATATTCAGAAAAAAAACAACCATCCACCTTTACAGCCTTTTAGCTAACATTAAAATTAAGCAAAATGTAAAAAATACAAAACAACCCCTATTGAATAGTTTTAAAAAATCTTTTGTCTTCTATAAAGACAATTTTTAAAATAACTCTTGTAAAATTTTCCTTCCCAAATGTGATCCTGATCTCAGAAAGATACCAATCGGATCCCGTTATACGATGGGATCCCGTTTTCCGAAGGTATCCCGGTACCCAGAAGGGTCCCAACCCCCTTTGGATCCCAATCCCATTGGTATCCATATCCATGATGTATCCCGATCCTGATGGGATTCAGATACCTTTGAGAAGGTAGGTTTTATCAAAGGGATTTCAAATTCAAATATTTAGAATCGAATGCTTTAGCAAGATTTAACTTAAATATTCGTATCATCAGATATATCCACTGACATGATAGTTGACTGGTTGCACTGTTTCAAAACGTTATAATAGGTTATTAGGCTTGCCGTGTCCTATTCTTTTAAAAATTTAGTTGTTTACATTTAAATATCTTTTAGTTAATGTTATTATTGTACACACTTTTCTCAAATCTGGGGGAGGTGATTTGAATTATTTTTGGGCCAGGAACACTTGTAGTACTCTTAAATTTAAGAAGATGCCTGAGTTCAAATTATACATTAAATGATCTGAAATGAGGCTACATTCCTAAGTCCAAAGGCACAATAGTAATGTAACAGACAACGGCGCCACAGTGTGTACAATTTAATTTTTTTTACATTGTTGTTGATCTTGCCAAGTGGTTTTCAATTTTAAATAAAACATCACTTTATTTGGCACTTGCAGAATTATTTTGTTCAGGGGCACGCTTAATAAATGTGCCCCTTGTTTAATTTCACTTCAATTTATAGATTTAGTTGTTTTTTATATTCTAGGAAATAACGGTCTCAAATATAATAAAAACAAATAATTATCTGTCCCTCTAACCCAGTGGTTCTCAACCTTCCTACTGCCGCGACCCTTTAATACAGTTCCTCATGTTGTGGCGACCCCAAGCCACACAATTATTGTCGTTACTACTTTATAACTGGAGAGTATATGTGTTTTCAGAAGGTCTTAGGCGTTGAGAACCGTTGCTCTAACCGAAGCCTTTCTATAGATTATATTACCAAGAATTTTAGCCTGAAGTGTGTGTAATACGAGAACATCACTGGTAACAGTTGGCAAAAAAAGTGGACCACGTGACGTCAGCTACATTGGAAGGTGTGTGTTAGCGTGTGATTTTTTTTTTTTTTGGGGGGGGGGCGGGCGGGGAGAACAGAGACGTCGGCACTGGGTGAACATCACTGGTAACAGTTGGCAAAAAAAGTGGACCACGTGACGTCAGCTACATTGGAAGGTGTGTGTTAGCGTGTGATTTTTTTTTTTTTGGGGGGGGGACGGGCGGGGAGAACAGAGACGTCGACACTAGGTAGGCGGATCTTTTTGGCTGATAAGAGAAGTGTCACGTTAGTTCTGCGACCTGGGAGTAGGTTATGCAATAATAAATTGCCCCCCCCCCTTTTTTTTTCCATGCACCAGAGGAGTAGCGTGTTGTCGAGTGTGTTGTCGGATGGTAACATTTTATGATAATTGCAAGCAGACTTGCCTTGACTAGTGGTGTCAACTGAATGAATCGAAAAAAGGACACATTCCTAATATGTCCCGAGGCATTGTAATAAGGCAGCATATAGCGGCACAGCATTGATAACAGTTGAAAGCGGGCTTTACGTTATTGTGGATTTTGCTAAGCGGTTTTCAGCTTTAAATAAAACATCAAAAGAAAATCTTACAGTTTAGTTAAGAAAATAAATAATACATTGATACATTGATATCATATTATAAAAAAAAAAATTATGTTATAGTTTCTTCCCCCCTTCCCCCCAAATTTGATAGCGCCAGCAGTAATTAAAGTATATTTTAAAGCTGTGATGTACCTGCACAATAATTAACTTAAATAAAATGATCCTAATGATCAAAATCTTCACGATCACACCTTGTCCACATTGTGCTACTATCGAGAACATTCTTACCCGCATGCCAACGGTTATTAACGTACTGCAGAATCATAGAGGAGGGTGGGCGATTGTAACTTTAGACAAAGCGCACCTTGTCAGTTTCCGTAACAGATTAGATTTAAGTACAATAGCAGGATGCCAAATAGGAGAACGGTGCCACCAGATTTTACCAGAACAGGTTGCAACTTAAGCAGGGTGCCACCACAGCAAGTGGCAACTTAAGCAGGGTGCCTCCATAAAAGTTTGCAACTTAAGCAGGGTGTCACCAGAACAGACTGAAACTTAAGCAGGGTGCCACCAGAGCAAGTGGCAACTTAAGCAGGGTGCCTCCATAAAAGTTTGCAACTTAAGCAGGGTGTCACCAGAACAGACTGAAACTTAAGCAGGGTGCCACCAGAACATGTTGAAACTTAAGCAGGGTGTCACCAGAACAGGTTGAAACTTAAGCAGGGTGCCACCAGAACAGGTTGAAACTAAAGCAGGGTGTCACCAGAACAGGTTGAAACTTAAGCAGGGTGCCACCATAACAGGTTGAAACTTAAGCAGGGTGTCACCAAAACATGTTGAAACTTAAGCAGGGTGCCACGAGAAAAGTTTGCAACTTAAGCAGGGTGTCACCAGAACAGGTTGCAACTTAAGCAGGGTGCCACCAGAAAAGTTTGCAACTTAAGCAAGGTATCACCAGAACAGGTTGAAACTTAAGCAGGGTGTCCCCAGAACATTTTGACACTTAAGCAGCGTGCCACCAGAACAGGTTGAAACTTAAGCAGGGTGCCACCAGAACAGGTTTAAACTTAAGCAGGGTGTCACCAGAACAGGATGAAACTTAAGCAGGGTGTCACCAGAAAAGTTTGCAACTTAAGCAGGGTGTCACCAGAAAAGGTTGAAACTTAAGCAGGGTGCCACCAGAACAGGTTGAAACTTAAGCAGCGTGCCACCAGAAAAGTTTGCAACTTAAGCAATGTGCCACCAGAACAGGTTGAAACTTAAGCAGGGTGCCACCATAACGGGTTGAAACTTAAGCAGGGTGCCACCAGAAAAGTTTGCAACTTAAGCAAGGTGCCACCAGAACAGGTTGAAACTTAAGCAGGGTGTCCCCAGAACATGTTGAAACTTAAGCAGCGTGCCACCAGAACAGGTTGAAACTTAAGCAGGGTGTCACCAGAACAGGTTTAAACTTAAGCAGGGTGCCACCAGAACAGGTTGAAACTTAAGCAGGGTATCACCAGAACAGGTTGAACTTAAGCAGGGTGCCAACAGAAAAGTTTGCAACTTAAGCAGGGTATCACCAGAACAGGTTTAAACTTAAGCAGGGTGCCACCACAACAGGTTGAAACTTAAGCAGGGTGTCACCAGAACAGGTTGAAACTTAAGCAGGGTGCCACCAGAACAGGTTGAAACTTCAGCAGGGTGCTAACAGAAAAGTTTGCAACTTAAGCAGGGTATCACCAGAACAGGTTGAAACTTAAGCAGCGTGCCACCAGAAAAGTTTGCAACTTAAGCAGGGTGCCACCAGAACAGGTTGAAACTTAAGCAGGGTGCCACCAGAACAGGTTGAAACTTAAGCAGCGTGACATCAGAAAAGTTTGCAACTTAAGCAGAGTGCCACCAGAACAGGGTGAAACTTAAGCAGGGTGCCACCAGAAAAGTTTGCAACTTAAGCAGGGTGTCACCAGAACAGGTTGAAACTTAAGCAGGGTGTCCCCAGAACATGTTGAAAATTAAGCAGCGTGCCACCAGAACAGGTTGAAAATTAAGCAGGGTGCCACCAGAACAGGTTGGAACTTAAGCAGGGTGTCACCAGAACAGGTTGCAACTTAAGCAGGGTGTCACCAGAACAGGTTGAAACTTAAGCAGGGTGCCACCAGAACAGGTTGAAACTTAAGCAGGGTGTCACCAGAACAGGTTGAAACTTAAGCAGGGTGCCACCAGAAAAGCTTGCAACTTAAGCAGGGTGTCACCAGAACAGGTTGAAACTTAAGCAGTATGCCACCAGAACAGGTTAAAACTTAAGCAGCGTGCCACCAGAAAAGTTTGCAACTTAAGCAGGGTGCCACCAGAACAGGTTGAAACTTAAGCAGGGTGTCACCAGAACAGGTTGAAACTTAAGCAGCGTGCCACCAGAAAAGTTTGCAACTTAAGCAAGGTGCCACCAGAACAGGTTGAAACTTAAGCAGGGTGCCACCAGATTAGGTTGAAACTTAAGCCGGGTGCCACCAGAAAAGTTTGCAACTTAAGCAGGGTGTCACCAGAACAGGTTGAAACTTAAGCAGGGTGCCACCAGAACAGGTTGAAACTTAAGCAGGGTGCCACCAGAACATGTTGAAACTTAAGCAGGGTGCCACCAGAACAGGTTGCATCTTAAGCAGGGTGCCACCAGAAAAGTTTGCAACTTAAGCAGGGTGTCACCAGAACAGGTTGCATCTTAAGCAGGGTGCCACCAGAAAAGTTTGCAACTTAAGCAGGGTGTCACCAGAACAGGTTGCAACTTAAGCAGGGTGCCACCAGAAAAGTTTGCAACTTAAGCAAGATGCCACCAGAACAGGTTGAAACTTAAGCAGGGTGCCACCAGAACGGGTTGCAACTTAAGCAGGGTGCCACCAGAAAAGTTTGCAACTTAAGCAGGGTGCCACCAGAACAGGTTGAAACATAAGCAGGGTGCCACCAGAACATGTTGCAACTTTAGCATGTTCCAACGAAAGAAGGTTAACACTAAACAAGGCAGACTTTGGGGAGGTCCACAGGGAATTTTTGTGCGTGATAGACACCGTGTTTTGAGCTTCGTTTCACAATCACGTGTTTTAGCTTGAAAGAATATTTGAACATTTTTTTTCTTCGTTTAAATATGTTAATGCAACAATTTTCATTTAACTTTACATGTAAGTCCCAAGGCAATTATTAATAATAAGTTGGCATATTTGGAAAGTAAATCGTAGTTGGGCAAGATGGAAATTCTGAATTGTCCCTGAGGATTTAGTGTTGCCCCATAAACAAAGTTTGTTAACGGCCATTTTGTAAGCAGTGAATTGATACAGTTAAGTTCAACTTAGTTATCTTGAAAAAAAATACCCAAAATATTTATAACACTATTAGGAAAACATTGTTATTTCTTGAATGAATAGAATGGAAATATAACGGACACTACGCATTAATTATATATTTTTTTCATTTTCCCTTTTTTTCGCAGATATTTAAGAAAGAATTAACGACTTAAAAACAACAACCGCTTGAAGGAACATCGACAACATAAGAAATATCCAGCCTGAATCATGGATCTCTCTGTCTCAGATTTAAAGAAGGACATACATATTTTGGGCCAGTTGCTTAAAGAAAATAAATTTAATCTTTTCAGAATTAAATCCAAAAAATACAGTCACAAAATGGAATGTTTCAGAGAAAAATTTCGTCAGTATCACGAGACAACCATCCTAAAATTCAAACTAAGTAAAATCTACAACTTCACAGGCCGGTTTAAATTCTACGGTGACGGTATGCTCTTCATCTACTTAGAAGTTGAGGAAAAGAAATTTAAGGACGGTATTAGGTTGTCTACGGAATTAATTTGGCCAGTCATGTGCAAATGGAAAGTAGAGATGATAGACGAAAACGACGAAAACAACAAAGAGAAGGCGTTCATGTTGGGAAAAGCTTCTTGTATTTTAAACAAACCACGGCAAGGATTTAAGTCTCATCCAAACGTTTGGATTTCTATCGACCTGGCCAGTATAGAAAACTCTGGTCTTATATCACAGGACGGTTCGGTGATCTTGAAATGGACTGTCCAGACCGAGCCATTCTTGCACGGCTTTAATGTGGAGAAGTTCCCAGAATTACTGGAAAAGTTGGGGAAATTTTGTGACAGCTATGTAGAGCCGGCAACTTTAATCGGCCTCATCAATCGCAGCGCTGATGAAGTCCTGGAGAAGAGGAGAGAGAATAAAGAAAAGATATCCGGTCTGGAACGCGAAGCTTCTCAACTTAGTATGAAATTGAAAAATATCGAGGAGGAGCACGCAGAGTATACTAGATCATTCAAAGAATTCAAGGATCAAAATATAGTTCCGTTGTTGTTACACCACAGATCTTTTTCTTCAACTCGCGCCAATGTTTCGTAGTGAAAAAAAAGATAAACTGTAACGGGAGATTTATTTTTATTTCCGTAAGTTCGGTAAAATTGTTTTAATTTGGATTTTATCTACAAAAAGTTCAGCGATAGGATATTTCAAAGATGCAAGGGTCAATATGAAATTTAGAGATGTCATCTAATGGAAAGCTTTGTCCCTCACTAGAATATGGACGATAAATAACACTATGGGCTTTGCGGCCCGCAGGAGAAAACTTGGAGGTCCGAGCCCCGCAGACCCCTTTGAGACCCGTGATCAATTAAATATATATTGATGGTAAAATTGAAACACCAAAATAGTTATTATAATTTCAATAGCTAAATATTCTGGGAGAACGCCTGAGATAATTTTTGAAAACACAACCGAGGCTAATACAAAAAATTATCGATATTAATTTTTAATATACCGTCATTTTTGTATCTTTGAATTCTTTGTATGGTTTTGGGGTCAATATAGGCCTGGAGTCGGAAAAACGTGGCTCGCGAATGAACTTTGGATATTTCGGTGCCGTACTTGTGGCTCTCAAATAAAATTGAAATACATCTTATTACAGTTTCAATTATAAAATAATTGTAAAAGCTTATTTTTTTTGGACATAAGGTTTGGTATTTCGCCTGCCAATGATTTGTTCCACGAGTAAGTGTTTTGTTTGTCTTAAGTAATACTTGATTTATTAGTGAGCGTATTTGGTGTAGAGATTTATTGCTACACGGTTGCTATGGGCTTTTTGTGCTGATGGCGTTTTGTGAATTGCTTGTTGTTAGGGCTCAGCAGTAATTATGCAGAGCGACAGCGGATGATAGGAAGGACCTGTAGTAGGAGCAAGTTGTGTGTAAATTCTTTATATTTCTTTCCCTCACTTTTACGTAGGCTACTTTTATTATGTCAATTTGATATATACTTACATGAAGGTGTTTTTTCTGTTTTTTTTTTTTTTTTTTTTTTTTTTTTTTTTTTTTCAACTGATGAAGTCATTTGCCAAAACGTATTATATCTGATGATTATTAAAGCTGAACGTGTATTGCTTTATTAACACACGTCGTTTGTGTCTAATCAATCTTTATAGGCAGCCTGGAGATTTACGTAAGTTGTAGTCACCTTAGAAAGCAAGTTGATTTACTAAAGACAGCCTCATAACCAGAATGTTTCAACACGCTCTCAAAGTTGCTGTCCTTTCCGTAATAAAGTTTTTTTTTACTGCGTAGCAGTTGACTAATGCATGTTTGGATATATGGATTAATGCACAGCTAACAAAAAAGAGAACAGTTGTGTTATAAGACAGGGGAGATGAAATTAAAATTGTAAAAAAAAATGTGTTAAATGTTGTCACGTTAAAAAAAAAATTAAAATTGGATCTCCATGTACATCTGTGTCCAGCCTTAAGCTTAATTTATCGTTGTGCGTATTAAATTAAAAAGAAAATGATTCTGGTAAATCGCGAAATAAATGATTGGGACACGGTCATGTGTAAATCAATTTTAATTTTTATATTATATATTTTTAAATAACAGAGCAAATAAAAGA
This sequence comes from Lymnaea stagnalis, assembly GCA_964033795.1. Taxonomy (NCBI): domain Eukaryota; kingdom Metazoa; phylum Mollusca; class Gastropoda; family Lymnaeidae; genus Lymnaea; species Lymnaea stagnalis. The sequence continues at coordinate 1,279,454 of CAXITT010000046.1, read as the reverse complement.
TTTATACAAAAAAACTTTTAGGGATTTTTTTTTATATTCTGATCAAATACACAAATGTATTTGTATTAATGTCGAGATGTAATGAGATAACTGTCAAAGAGAAAACGTGATATTAGAATGCACTTAAAAAAATCACACACAAAGGAACGAAACAAAGATATAAATATAGTTGAATTTGACCACCCAACCTAATCCATCGTAAATAATACAAGATATAAATATACACAGGTAACACTCATTACACATATCCTAATAAATCGTCAAACATTCATGCAAAGTTAACAAAAGACAATTAGATTGTATGAAAAAAAAAACACTTCTATTTGTAAATGTATAACCTGCATGGCTATCTGTGTAATTTAGCTATGAAAATATTGTAACCTTTGTCCCGGGTAACGCCCATTTATACCCACTCAGCTAAAAAAAAAATCCTACTTGATCATACCCCCGTCAGCTTTGTCACCATATCTTTTCTTCATTACACTTAACACTCTGTGCTCCTAACTCCTTACACTTGCTTTATTTTTGTGAAATTTACTGAAGTGTCTAGTGTATACCCTATTTATTTCGCTCACAATTACACTATCCTCATCACACACACGAAAAAAAAATATTCATCTTACCAGTCCCACCCCCCTATACATATATACATGAGTAAAATCATATCTATTAATTGCAAATTATTTACTTAAAGACCAATTAGGCCCTATCCAACAATAAAAATAGATAAAAAAAAAACAGTTTTTATTTGGACAGCAAGCTGTAGTAAAAATATCACACGTGCGAGACAAGGAAGTCATGATAGGCACAAAGCCCCAAAGACTACACACCAAAAGACAACTCCGGTGAGAACAAGCTACACAAGTAAGAACTACACGGTTTAAGTAATTGTGCAGTTATAACTCAGTCAACCGTAGAAACGTACACACCACAATATGTTAACTAGATAAGAAAAAAAAAAGCTTATCAGATTACTCGAGTCAGCTACTCGGCAGTTCTCAAACTTTTCGTTCCAGTTGGCACATCCACGTCAAACCAAAAACGAAAAGGGGATTACGGAATTCCTGTTCAAATAATCAAAATATTTATATGGGCTGTAAACGCAGTTTCGACGGATACTTTAAGGATTAAACAATCGAAATTTTTTTTTAAAAACGCACTTGAGATAAAAAAAAATATTAATAACATTTGCGTTATTTCAAGTATTTCTTTAATGGGTTATCTTAAGAAACATGAGTGAGTACTGCCTTTTTTTATTGCAGTTACAGTAGATGTGGCAGGGTTTGTGGCAAGAATGGCAAGGCCGGAAAAAGGCGTACTCGTCAAACAAAAAAATTGTCATTCAGGAAATTCTCCAATAAGGACTTACCATGATAATTTAAAAAAAAAATAATTTGGTAATCTATTCAATCAATTAGGTGAAACTTAATTATCTCTTTCAGCACAAATTGATATTTCTTCACACAAATTCAAATACCTGATTGTTTGTTTCAAGTAATATTCCCCCAACCAGAACACATCATACAGACTGAGGACTGTGGGTATACAGTATGCAGAGGTCAAGTATTTCATTGAAAAGGACATCAGTAGTGGTTACTTTATCAATTCGTCGAATGTGTTCTTTTTTACTTTTTGAGTTTATCTGTCTACTAAAAAAAATATACCAAATACAATTTTTTCAAATTTAAATATAAGCTGTGTAAAAAAACTTAGTGTACAATTCTGGTGTTTCCAGTGCTATCCCAACACAAATATATTCGTTATCCGGATGTGACTGACATCAAAGTGAATGAAAAAAAAAACACGAAATATTTATCATCCAAAGCCAAGAATATAAGCAATAATTACCGTATCTCTAAGGCCTTTAAAGTGATGCACATTACGGGAAATACAGAGGGAAGGGAAGTAAGTGCGGATTTTAAAAAGTAATATTTAACATAGTTGTCTCATTTGCAGGACTGAACGTACTGAAATACACACATCTCCAACACACATGTTAGTTAGTGTCCATTACATTTGTTAGTTTAACGTGTCAATCTTATTTGCTAGTGTAAATCCCATTTGTTAGTGTAGATATCACATTTGTTGGTATAGATTTGAACTATGAGCTTTTGTGTGCAAAATAAATTATTTTTGTTTAGAAGTAAAGGTGCATTAAATTCAGCGTAAATGCAAACTTCAAACGCAGTTACAAGCTCCAAAGAGTAGCTTGGTCAATTAGGGTAGAAAAAGGGGGGGGGATGGCTTGCAATCAAAATGCAAGTTGTGTAAGGTAATCCACTTATCTGTTTATGAAAGTTAACAAAACTAGATAGACAGGATATAGTACTGCGATTTGTTTCTCAAGGATCAGAAAATGTCTCAGGCAAGCAATTTGGCAGTTGCGTATGAATAACACAATTCTCTGAGAGATAATATTCTGGGTGGTTTAGTGTGATCGAGACCGCAAGGCCAATCACAGCTTTTCTCATTAGATGGCTGACGATATTTACACAAACAATTTGGTAACTTTTTACAGAAAACAACCAAATTATTTATTTCTTTATTAAACATTAACCAAACAAACTCCCGAAACCGTAGTTTTTTTAAAGGGCTCGTCGTAGTGCTTTAGTCTCAGGCAAAGAAACGCGGTTACTAAGGCAAAAGCATAGGGATAAACAGGGCTGAGTAAACAGGGCTGAGTAAACAGGGCTGAGTAAACAGGGCTGAGCAAACAGGGCTGAGTAAACAGGTCTGAGTAAACAGGGCTGAGTAAACAGGGTTGAGTAAACAGGGCTGAGTAAACAGGTCTGAGTACACAGGGCTGAGTAAACAGGGCTGAGTAAACAGGGCTGAGTAAACAGGGCTGAGTAAACAGGGCTGAGTAAACAGGGCTGAGTAAACAGAGCTGCTGTTGTGGTCCAGCCCGTACAGCCCACAGAACATGTCACCATGCTCTGCTTTTGGCGCTTCAGTCTCCAACACTGATCGGATTTGCTGGACCTGGGCATGTCAGCTTGAATGCCTCACACTATCCTGCTGTCTGAGCAACTTCCCGAATGACTTTTCCCTTCAGTGTCAGGTAAAAACGGAGCAAAAAAAGAAATTTAATGGCGTCAAGTCACAGTGATATTTAAAAGAAATCAAAATACTTATGAGATCATGATGTGTCATTAGCAAATATATATGTGCATAGTTATGTGACAAAAGAGACATAATTATTACGAAGTTTAAGAGAACAAAATAAAATTTAAAAAAATGAAACAAGCGTGAAAAAACCCCATGAACCGTTCCAAAATGAAAACCCAGCCAACCGTAGACAACGTATACACTGCAAATCGATCATGCGAGGAAAAAGGCTGGCCCAGGAAGTAAAAAGAAGTTTCCAAATTAAGCTCTAAATTTTATCTAATTAATTGACTGTATTTCCGAAAAAAACAACAATTTTTAATTATTATTATTATTTTTTTTAGGTTATACAGTTGAACCAGACAGTCTATGAATAAATCAACACCGTCAACGTCAAGTCTGCATCAAAATGGTTACTAATTCATATAATATATCTCTCAACTAGCTTGTGAAAGGGGTGAGCCGGTCCGTTCCTGCAGCCTATTTTAAGGTAGTTATGCTGCTGCATTGGTCGAAATCATTGGGAAAAAAAGGCAATTTATCGATTAAAAGCGCCATGGCCGATAATTTTATTTTCCCAAGAAATATTAATTATTATTATTCGACCTATGGTTCTTAAAAAGAGAAACATTTTATAAATATTTTTTTAGATACATATCGAATAAATATGGAGCTCACAAAAAAACAACAAAAAAATCTATCCATCCATCCATCCATCCAATCCATCCATCCATCCATCCATCCATCCATCCATCCATCCATCCATCCATCCATCCATCCATCCATCCATCCATCCATCCATCCATCCATCCATCCATCCATCCAAACCATCCATCAATCCATCCATTCATTCATCCATCCATCCATCCATCCATCCATCCATCCACCATCCAAACCTCATACAACCCATCAATCCATCCACCCATCCATCCATCCATCCATCCATCCATCCATCCATCCATCCATCCATCCATCCATCCATCCATCCATCCATCCATCCATCCATCCATCCAAACCATCCATCAATCCATCCATTCATCCATCCATCCATCCATCCATCCATCCATCCATCCACCATCCAAACCATCCTATTAATCCATCCATCCATCCATCCATCCAAACCACCCATCAATCCGTCCATCCATCCATCAGTCTGTATGTCTGCCTGCCTGTCTGCCCGCCTCTATGCCAGCCTGCCTGTCTGCCTGTCTGCCTATACCTATATATATATATATATATATATATATAGGTATATATATACACACACATTTATATATATAATGTGACTATTCATCTGCTTAATGGTATGTATTCCAATTACGTTCAATAATGTTCGTTAAATACTGAGAGGAAATAGAAAACAATGGTTTGAAAATTGTATTGCCGACACAATGATTTAATAATTTGGAGAACAAAAAAATCATGTTTATTTTAAGGTAAACATCTAAATTTATTAAGAGCACCCTGTAATCTAAAGGTATCTAACGCCACACAATGCAAACGATTTTAAACAAATGTCTAAATATTCTCTGGAGCCAGTCAGGATACTATTTCCACAGTTTAGTAAGGCTTTTCCTTTTGGTTGCTGTCTTTAGGTCCCGGCAGCTGAATATAAGGTTCTTTTAAGGACCGTTGAGCTCGCGGAGCCTTAGAAACCCGAGTCTGGAACAAAATCAATCAATACCAGTTGTTATGATGTCAAAGTAATTAAAATATGCAGTCGCTTACGAACCAGTCTATTAAAATTTGGAACTTTTATAAATGTTTTAAACGTACATTGTTCTCTATAAATATTACTTTCAGTAACGCATTACTGGTATATTAAAGAATCATAGTCAGTCCAATTATTATGGAGTTTCATTTTGCGCACTTGCTGACCAAAGCCCTACTTAATAATAATTTGTTTATTGGTATAGATTAAGCGCATAATATAAGGCTATGGGGTTTGTCCACATTTTTTTGTTTATAAGAGTAGCTTACCCTTGGATGACGCCCACTTATTTCAATTCTTGTTGGCTCTAAAATGACGTCTTTTGTTTCAAAATTGTTTCAAAGGAGGACTAATGAAAACATAACCATTCAGATACGTTTTATAAATTAAAAAACAAATTGTATACTTTCAATTTTTGAAAATGTATCTTCTTCAAATTCATGTTATCTTCATCCAATCCATGTATAATTACAACAGCTGAAACAACCGTCTGTTTCTTTTTCAGGACGAAAAAAAAAGAAGATATTTTTTACCGTACTGGTAACATCCTTTATGTATCTAATGCGAACCACTGAAAAGTGTTTAAAGAGATGTAAAATTAAAAATGAGAAGATAGGCAATTTAATATTTCCATTGTTTTGTAGAGCTTCCCCCCCTCCCCCAGGGGTAGCTTACATGTTTGGCTCAGTTGGTTGTTTGCTAGGTCCAGCTGAAGGTTTTTGCTGTCGCACTGAATTGGGACCTAGAATCTAGAAACAAAATTTTTTGAAAAATACGTTTTGTTATCATAGCAAAAAATTCAAAATGTGAACACATTTCTTACCTGGTGTGATATCTTTTTTTGATATTGATAGGGCAACATAATATTAAATTGTAAGTATAAATTATTTAAAGATGTACAACTTTTCTCTTGAGCTTTTAAAGGGGACATTTCCATTATTTATTAAGCCTCCCCCCCCCCCCCCACCCGGGGCGCTTACTTCACCCTTTGTGGCCGGAAGGATAGGCAATGGCATTTTTTATTTAAAACAAAATAAAGACATTTTTTTTTGCCAATATTTTTAAAAAATTTTAAAGGGGGCATTTTCCTTTTTTATTAAGCCCCCCCCCCCCCCCCCAACCGGGGAGCTTACTTCAGCCTCTGGTGTCGGAATGATAGGCAATGGCATCTTTTATCTAGAACAAAATTAATACATGTTGTCTTGGCCATAATGTTAAAAAAATGTTCATAGTCTTTACTGGGAGGTGGAGAAGGACATATTGTAGGTTAATTGTAATCCTGAGTAAATATCACCTGCGAGTTATAATTTCTAATTGTTTTTTTTATCACTTTCATCCAGGAGGCTTACATTAGGCTCAGTAGGTTTAATTGAAGGTTCATTTGAAGGCACCGGAGCTGGGGCAGGTTTGGGAACTTGTGGACTGCAGGCATCAGGTGCAGGCTGTTGAGGGCTTTGATTATTCGGACCTTGAGACTAGAACAGAATTAATCATGACATTCTGTGATCATGTCAATGTATTTTAAAGTCATGTTCAATACTAGAAATGAATTTCATTGCATATCAGAAGCAAAGGTGTTTCTAGGAATATCTCAGGTTATTGGGTGTTTTTAGTTTGATTTGCTTGCGCGCTGACGTGACTTTCTAATGATCTTATCATCGAATATGCACGTACAAGTTCTTTAGAAATGCATTACGTATATTCTGTTTACAAATTTCTGTGACTTCGGGTACATTAAATGCGAAGATTGCTTTATTGTCGGATTAAGAGACGTGCGTATAGGGTGGGGCATTTTGTGATAGGTCAATTTGCAAAAAATTAACGATATTTTTTTTTTTTAGAAGTAGAATACTAGACCAATCCCACAACCCCCTTTTTTGAAAAGACAACACATTCTAGATCATGGGTAGGCCATTTTTGTGTGCATCAGCGTGCTAAAGTAAGACTTCTAATTCATTCAGCGTGTAAATAACTTATAATTCTACCATTTAAGGCCCATTTTGTAGTCATTTATGATTATTTTATGTTTTCGGGGTGCCATTGAAAATCGCTAGGTTGTCGACACCTGCTCTAGATGGTCTATTTTTAATGTGCATTTTACTGACTTATGATTTTTGTAGTGGAGGGTGGACAATTTATATACAGCTTAACAAATTCATAGCTATGTTACAGGACTGAATTTTTTTTTTTTAAATTTAAAAATCTAAAGCCCTTCGGCTAAAGGACAAATTAATGTACATTAAGTGAATGGCCGTAAAACAATCTCACTGTTGATGGAGTGGAAGAAATTAAAAGAGAGCTTGGAATGGGAAAGTCGTATTATTAGTTGCAAATGAATTAATTTTTACCACGGGTGAGGATTTGTTTTAAATTCTGGTCAGAGTTATGGAGATGGAAGGAAGTTTATTAGATAGCTGGGATTTCGAGGGATCGGTTAATGCTCAATAAGAACCTAAGAATAACTATTGTCAGCCTGTGACATCGAATAACCTTCGATAATATGTCATCTATGTCATATGTCATCGCCAAAGGCGAGGGTGAATGTTGCTGCGGCACTTCTCTCCGGGAGAGGGTAACGGAAAAGGAGTCTAGTGTATTCTTTAATACGGCTATAGCACAAATGACGGAAATATAAGCGACGGGCTTTCAAACCCCTTACTTCCTTGCAAGTCGGTGACGGGGCTCAGGCCAACAGCAGGCAATGGTGCTACGGGGGGGGGGGTGGGGGCACAAGACAGGGTGCCTCAAACCCTAATTATAATACAGCTTAACTGGTCTATAGCACAAATGACGGAAATATAAGCGACGGGCTTTCAAACCCCTTACTTCCTTGCAAGTCGGTGACGGGGCTCAGGCCAACAGCAGGCAATGGTGCTACGGGGGGGGGGTGGGGGCACAAGACAGGGTGCCTCAAAACC
>CAXITT010000046.1:1246717-1269217 GCA_964033795.1 Lymnaea stagnalis | reverse complement strand
ACCTTCTCACTGATGTACGACCGAAAATAATCCTCCCCAACTATGACCACCTTTTTCCCCGTCAAGATATTATAACATTACAGCAAAGCACTCCGAACACGTTTTCCCTTGACAAGACTGGAGTTTTGAAACGTTGACAAACACACGTACAAGCTTTTCATGAAGGCTACTTTTTGGTGCATTCTTTTTTTTATTTGTTTGCTGGCATCCGTCCGTCACAATCTGACGATGGAGTGGGCTTCGGAGGACGAAATCCACATGGCCTGGGATTATTCTTCAAGGATTATAAGCTGGTTCCCAACAGCAAATCGCCTCTCTCCCCGCCGCTGGATAACCCAAGGGAACATCATTGGATGATACGGCTTGGCACCTGTGGCATCGCAGGAGTTGTCGAAATCTTTCTTTGCATCAATGTTATCCGCCTATCGGGACTCCATCTCCTAGGTTTGATTTCAGAGTTTCCTTCTCTTAGATGAGTTGCCATCCAAGGCTGACGAGTCCCATCCACCAGCGGTGCTGGTGGTGTTTTTGCTGGACTGGGCTCTGGCTGGAATTGAACTCCAGACCACCAACTTGGGATTGATGCACCCAGTGCATACTATATTTTAAAATAATTACTTAACAGAAATTATGGTAACTTTTAATTTTCTTTTTAATGTTAAACCTTTTTTTTTTTTTAAAACATAAAATTACCTTTCAGAAAGACTCTTTATTTTCTCTTTATGTATTAACATTTGGCCCTCCAAGTTTGCAACTTTCTTTTCTAGTGGAACAGACACTATCAGAGCATACGGGAAAGATCGAATTTCAACTCATTAAAAAGTACAGCTTGAATAATATTACTAGACATTTTTAAGTAGGTTAACGCTAAGGTCTAGGCATTTTGCAAGTAGTCATGTTAAGTTGGTTAAAAAAAAAAAGACTTATTTTTATCTGTGTAACAACCTAACGCACATATTCTGGTGAGGGTACTGAGATTACTCTCTTATGACACCGGCTAGTAAATTGGCTACCTGCTCCATCAGCTGAGCCGAGCCATACAACATTGTCCTCCCGTAGGGCTCACCCACCACCCTGGCCTCCCCAGAAACATCTCGTGAGGGACACGCGTTACTGATGCGCTAGTGTTTCTGGGACGAGGCTACAATGCCGGCAGGTAGGGACCCTGTTATTATTTAGCAAGTAAAAGTATGTATCTGTATAATTATATAGAACAATGTATTTTTGTATATTTGGTTTAAAAAAAAACGCAAAAAGGAAACAAAATAATATTTATATATTTTTTAAACTAAAATAAATATTTAAAAAAAAATATTTTAAATGAGGGAGCCATGTGGTATTGAGATTTGTAAATATCGAAATTTAAAACTCATCTCAAGTTACCAAGATTTTCATGAGAGGCCCCTGCTCCGAGATCACTGGTTTCGCGGTTCCTGATTGAAACGTCTGATACCTTGTCAACGATGTGTGTGTACTTTGCCTTTCTTAGCGCCTCCAGAAAGCAATCGTATGCCCTGTCACCGCGGCTCATCAGGAGTGACACAAGATAAATTGCCCTCTCTTTTTTGGTGCCGGCTTTCGAAATCAGCTCTTTATCATTAAAATCAATAATCTGACGGGAATAAATGGGCGTGACGTAAAGGCGGTGAGGTTGAGGTAATAAAAAAATTCGGTGTAGGGGAGGAGGTGGATTAGAAAAAAAAATTCTGCTAAATCATTTCACCTTTCTCAGACATGGGACGCTGGTTAAAAGATCTCCATTAAAGGTGCAACGTAAAAAAAAAAAGGAATGAAAAGGTTAAGAACAATAAGACTACGGCTAAACTAGATTTAAAAAAAACGAATAGGTTCCTAACAAACAGAAATTATATTCTTTTCCTTAAAGTTCAATAACAACTACAAGGGACTCCACCAACTACCAAATTATTGATGAGTGTAAAAAACACGTCAGCTAAACAACAAGCAATATTTACACCATCGGCAATCAAAGATGTTATCAGGTCGTTGGTATCAACGTCTTCTTCAATAAACGACAAGTTCTTTCGTATCCTTGACGCCAGAGATCCATTCATGGGTTTTTTCTCCACGCTGTCCATTTTGTCATTAAATTGAAAGTTTTGTTTAAAAAAATGACACGATGCCAGTGTGCTGCAAAGAATTCATTTGAAAAGTTTTACTATTTTTTTAATCCGAGGAGCAGGGTTTCTTTCAGGTATCTCTACGGGGAGGGGGCACTTCCCCCCCCCCCCCTTCCATTCATGGGTTTTTTCCCCCCGCTTTCCATTTTGTCATTAAATTGAAAGTTTTGTTTAAAAAAATGACACGAGTCCAGTGTGCTGCAAAAAATTCATTTGAAAAGTTTTACTATTTTTTTAATCCGAGGGGCAGGGTTTCTTTCAGGTATCTCTACGGGGAGGGGGCACTTCCCCCCCCCCCCGGGGAAAGTCAAGTGCCCCCCCCCAAGTGTCTAAACCCCAAGCAAAAATGGGTAAATGCAATAGAACGATTATATATTTTTAAAATTAAAAACGACTAAATTGTCATTTCTAAACAGTTTTAAAAATAATAGTAACTGGTGCTTTATCCGATTTATAATTAGTGGAATCTTTTCAATATCGCTACGCTTGATATATTTGATGATTTGTATACTTAAGGCTAGTCTTGTGAATAGCTTATAGTTTTCTATTATAAATATCGTACCGGCTGCTTCTGACTATCAGCCCAAAACTCACTTCCCGTTGTTTGCACTTTCGGTATTTTTATTCATACATTTTTTGTTGTTGTAAATTCACAAATTTTTAGACTTTAATAACGCTGTATTACATTACCTTTACATCAAGCTCAAGGACTACTGCTCTAATAATATTTCTTGCCAAGTATCAAACGTACGCAGTCTATGTTCTAATTATAGTTCATTACAAAAGCATTATTTAAAACGTATGGATATGAGTAATTATAAATTGTATGATGATATTAGGCTTTAAAAAATATATTTTTACTGGCATAACTATAAATGTACTTGATTCCATTAACGCTGAGGGATATAAAATTTAAAAAAACGAAAACATTGAACGATATCTTTTTTAAAAATTAAGAATTTAACGGGCGCATACAAAAAGTTCAAAGTTCATTCATTATTTATTCAAGAAGATGTGTGTTTTCTTTAAACATGCTACGTTGGTAACAAAGTTTCCTGAATAACAGAGGTTTAACAAAATATTTTTTCAAATGTTTATTAAATTTCCACCAGCTTTTATCTTTTTAATATTAGAATGAAAACTAACTGCCCTATCTGTTTGAAAGGATTGCAAAGATGAGAATAGGTCACAAAGCTAAAGTAAAGAAGATGAATTAGCATTTCCATTATCATGCCAATTCCATTTTTAAAAAAAAAATCTTGTTTGAGAATACATTCTTATATCTAATTTTTCAATGTAAAATAAATTCTGTGGATTTGTGTGTGTGTGTGTGGAAATGGGGGGGGGGGAGATGTTTTAAAATACATCTAAGTGGCAATGTTTAATTTATCTGAAAAAGTTACAGTAGTTTAAAATTAAAAAAAAAAACAATCAACTGAATATTGGGATATTTCTACAATGTTGTAAACAACTCATGTCTTCTTTACATAATAATACTGTTTATAACCGATTTATTAAAATGAACAGTTTAGATAACCAATAAAAATTCGTAGACCTTTCTACTTAACACATTTTCTCTCATTTTTGACTATGGTAAAACTTGTAAATATTTAGCAAAGTTAATTATTTCAGGTAGGTTGATTATTATAAGTATTTTTTTTTCATTTGTGCTTATCATATATATATATATATATATATATATATATATATATAATAACGTAAAGCTTTCCCTTAACAATTTTTATATTGTGATTTTGGGCGTATAAAATCGCATTATTTATGTTGCCAGAATTCCTAGGAGAGGATTTTCCAAAGTATAAAATTAAAAAAAGGGGGGGGGTGACATTGCCTGTTTTCAGTATAGTAGAGCAGAGTTTCCCAAACTTTCGTCATCTGTGTACTCCTGTCTATAATTTTTTCGTAACACTGAGTACCCCTCCTTTATTAAATTGCATTTACTTTAATAAATAAAAAAAAATATAATTTAATATTTCCTCTGCAGCGCGTAGCCCAACCCAACGCTTCCACGACCCTCCAGGGGTACGCATACCACACTGTGGGAAGCGCTGCAGTGGAGTAAGCGCTTTAACAAAAGACTGGCCACCCATGACACAGGTGTGTCGTCGTGCTTTGCCACTAGCATAGACTTGGCGTTTTTGTCTTTTTAAATGTCTTTATTAGTACCTTTTAAATGGATTGACAATTATGTGCCAGTTTAGCATTTCCCTCAGACATGACAAGGGATTTATTTTTATACTTTGATCAATTTTTTTATTTTTAATAGAGCGACCATTCGGCCAAAGTCTGTCTCAGCCATGGGAATGCCTTCATGTTCCAGTTAACCAGGAAGTCTTTCAGTTTTGAAGTCAAAGGTCGACTACACGCGGACTACATGCGACCCGTTGAATTAATAAATGCTGGTATTTTCATTACATAAGATCGACCCTGCTGCGGCTCCATAAATATTTTCTCAGCAGATTAAATTTATAAAATGTCTCCACGCTAAAAAATTAAGGTCACCGCGGCCTTTTGACGCTATTTAAAAGTAGTAAATCTCGAACTCTAATCTGTTAGGCTTTCACGTCGCTAGAGCTGAAAACATTTCTCACTACAAATCATCTTATATCATAACGATAAATTATCTCACGTTTCCCTACATCTCATGGCATCTTACGATATCTCGTTTATCACAACATATCTCACTACTTCTGAGAAGAAGTCATGTCACTGAAACTGTCTCAGAGTGTCTCGTTAATATCGCTAAACCTCAGTAAATCCTATTTCTTTTCACTATATGTAATTTCATTTTGACTACATATCCCTAATTCTCATTCTTCATCACATGCCTTAACAAACTACGCTAGAGAAAATCCTCACCCTATCTGGGTTCATTTCATTACATCTTATTATATACTTCTCACTCCACGAGAAGCTTACTCAAATTCTAACACTCCACTAACAGATCATTATAGATATTATTTTTGTTTTTGAAATTAAATAAATTGACGTTTCTGTTTAAAAATAAAATTATAGTAGCTTCATCTTAATTTGTTAATTAAATTTTAACACTGCTTGATTTTACACGTCCACAATGACCACTGCCTACATCGTACATTCTCTCAAAAACTAAATCTTGATTTATTCGGATGCTTAGCTTTACAAATCACTTAGATCGTAAGCAAATTTAAGCCTTCGCAGCCGAAATCCCTTTCTTAAAAGAGGCGTTCTATGCATCCGACTGCGAATAACCTCTCTGTTTTCTTAATCTATTGCCCCCCCCCCTTTACAACACCAAAAAATGCATTAAAAGTCCGAGTATATGATTATGAAGTATCATGTTATATAAATGGATTATTATTTGAATTTCAAAGCGTATAATGATTAAAGGCCGTTTCAAATAGGTCCACAGACGAACGGGTTACCGTTTGATTAGATACTCATAATAAAAAAAAGCTCCCTACTTACCGGTACACCGTTTGAAGTATGACAAGTTCTTCCTGGCATATGGGGGTCCCCTTTTGTTTCTTATATTGTCAAGTATTGGGCTACTGTTTTATGCAATTTCTTAGAAAGCCGAAACATGCAACAGTTAAAAATATCGCTTACAACAGCGGTTTTCAACCTTTGGGTCTCGACCCCTTTGAGGGTCGAATGACTCTTACACAGGGATCGCGTAAGACCATCGGAAAACACATTATATTTATGAAGAGGCAACTCAAAAAAATTAGATGATTGGGGGATCACCACAACATGGCGAACTGTATTAAGGTGTCACGGAATTAGGAAGGCTGAGAAACACTGGCTTACAAGGTAGTAACGGGTCTATTAGGACGTATTTACAATTCAGTGAACACATTCGACATGAATATTGATTGACCAACTTTTTAAGGAAACCTGACCCACTTAACAAGGGCACTGTTGGCTCCCAATGGCACCTCTCTTCCCACTATCACGTTGTTATGTTGCAAGCGTTTGTGTGTGGTCGTACTGGAAAGGTAATTGTCTTAACCCAATAAATTTAATACCTTGAAAGTTGTCTGACACGTTTGCTTTGCTAATCTTTAAAGTACAACTGTGGCCAAACAGAAACAAACAGAAAGGCAGGTAGGTTTGGTTGGAACGCTGCACCGTGATGCTCACCACGAGAGTGTCGTCAATGGGACACGGAATTGTTGATCTAAATTTGTTTCAAACTGGTATAAAACATGGCCATTAAGTCAGTAATAAATAAGTATACCAAAGAACAAGTCGACTCTTTGACTAAAGCAGCATTTCCCAAATGGCGGTCCACGAGCTTTTTTTTAGTTTGACGGTCCGAAAACAACTTGAACGATTATTGTCAACCCAAAAAAAAAAACCAACAAAAAAAAACAACAAAACAAAAAAAAAACAACACCAAAATTAACATGTAACCGGTCCTTGATGCAACATCGTCCAACGGTCCACCAAACTTAAAAGTTTGGGGGACGCTGTTCTAAAGTACTTCAAACTGTAATACGATTGCATGAGAAGTGTCTCGAAGTGCTAAAAACATTTAAGTATTTAATGGTGTATTGGATGAGTATTCGTCTGCCATCAATTCATTTAGTGGTATCGTTTGGCGTCATTGCAATTTTTATAATCTATTTTTTGTTGTTGAGTATTTCAATACAAAAAAAATATTATATTTAACTTTTTTTTTTTTATTTTTGAAAAAAAAATAATAAAATCCCCCAAATCATTCATTTTCAGAAATTTTAAATTTTCGATGTCTTGAATCGGGCAATAGATATTATTAAAAAAATAATAATATGGTTTTCTTCCAAGAACTCAAGTGTAGAATTGATTGAAAGTAATACATCATTAAACTTGGAAAAGAAATATAGAAATAAGAGTCAACTTAGAGAGGAACAATGGTTGCGTGGTTGCGGTGTGCTAGGGGGTCACGTGTTTCAGAAATAGGTTCAAGATCCCCGCCGTGTGTTTAGAAATTTTCCCTCGCATTGGTGGCTCCTGCAATACGTCTAAACCCCAAGCAATGCTATCTGAGTCTCTATTGTCTGTCGTGATTTTTGCTTTGTCACAATGTATATTTGGCACGTTTCCTTAAATGTTGAACTTTTCAGACCTGATAGCAGTTGTGTAAATTTTTTTTTACATTAGGACGTGTTGTGAAAGATTAAAGACAAGAGGGTCATTGATATTGGAATTTCAGTTTTTACATTAAGTTTACTTCATTTAAGATTTTCCTTTCCTGATCTTCATGAAAAATCGATACACGTCACCGTAAAACTTGGATTGGTTACATTTGTGGAAAAATTGACATGTGATCGGTTATCCTTTGATGAAATATGATTAGACAGAGCAGTATGTTTTCTGTAAATATGCAATTTTTCAATTTGGTGTCACCCCCCAAAAAAAAACAACAACCATGAGATGGTGTCACCAGGTGCGGTCCGCACTCCCCACACCCCCTAACTACGCCACTGGATGTACCAGATGCTCATCACAACAGTAAACATCTCTTCAAGCTTACAATTCTTGCTAACGCCCTGGAGAGATTGAATTGATAGACAATAAATCTACTTGCTTTTCATTTTTTTAAATTTCACAATGCTAATCTTTTGTTTCATGGGAAGAAGATTAACATTTGGTAATTTATTTCAAAGAGTGCGATTGCAAGTATTTGGAGGAGAATGAGTTGGTGGCCAACATAATATTTTGGTTGGTCGTGTGTTGGTGATGAATATGTGGGTGAGCATTTGTTGATGAGCCATGCGTTGGTTGGTGTATGTGGGGGGGGGGATTTATCTATCCTTTTGAAAATGTCGTCGCATAGTCATATGACCCTTGTGGAGGATTTACAAGCCTTTGACTTTTCAATCATCCAGAGATGATTTATCTCAAACACTTTTATTAATCTAAATAACGAAATCGTTATCTCATTGTTTGTCCTTAAAATATTAGTCTATAACCAATTATCACCAGTTGAAGTAAAAGGCTGGTAGGCTAAGTAATCTTGAGCGTCATTCCATGAGGATCATTTTGAAACGGCATTGAATCGGACTGTTAACCCATTAATCTAGTTTCTTTCAAAGCAGCAGTGACAATGTCATTACCTTTATCGAACAATATAATAATTTTCAAAAAGTTCTTTACATGTTTAAGCGATTGCATGTGAATAGTTGAAGGAGCCAAAATGATCAATAAATTGATCGTGGGCCCTTAAGATATACAAGAAGAAGAAGAAGAAGTGGCAAATAAACATACAGTGATAATAAGTAGTTTTATATTGTATATACTTGCCATTTAGCACTTTTAGATGTGTTCCTTCTATGTCATTGCATCTGGTACAACCACATTCAATTTTCTAGTGTTTTTTTTCATTTTGAAAAACATAATAAAAAGCCAAGTTTTATTCCAATTTAAATGTTCAGAATACAAACAACAAAACACATAATTTAAACACATACAAATACAACACGAAAAAGAATTTCAAACAAAGAATTATTAGAAATTTTATTTTTTTCCATAATGTTACATCATAGATAATATTTTAGATGATGGTTGACGCCGTAAGACCACTTAGAGAATTAATTGAATGGATTTAAAGCCAAATAAGAGAGGAAGTAATGTAATTGAACAAGAAAGCGTTTCCCATCATGCTGTACGCGTAACACTAAGGGGCAGAGGCGTAGCGAGGGTGTTTGGCGCCCGGGACAAGATTCGCGCCCGGGACAAGATCCATTTTAAAGCGCCCCCTTTTCTTTTTTTCAACTCTCAAACCCATTATTTTTACCAATAATATAATATCAAAGCACAATTTGGCGCCCCTAACTAGCTTGCGCCCGGGGACATCTGTCTCCCCTGCCCCTCCCTCGCTACGCCTCTGCTTGAGGGGGGATCACCTGGGGATACGCAAAAATTATATCGACGATCACGAAAAACGTTAAAAATTAACAAGGCTTTTTTTACAACCGGCTATATTTCAATACAGATAGGGTACTCATGAACTTTCCAATCAAGATGTATGGGAGCCGCTGGAATAGGAGATACAACACAATGTACAATGGCATAGAATTGAGATTACTTTTATAAGATTGATCATACTTCTTGTGTCCCGTGTGGTTGTGGGAAGGGCTATGCGTAAGATAAAATTACTGCCCTAAAAATTGTATTAACGCGCTGGCTCATGAAATACGCCTGAACCGTAAAACAATGCCACCCATGTGTCTGTTGGGTATTGTTATAGAGACCTTGTTTACATTATTTTTCTCGTGCGTGCCCTCTGATTGACCCCGCATGAGACGCTGTGTTCACAGAGGGGCGTGGCTTAGTCCTTTGATCTCTTCGTGTTTATGCCGCCAGCTACTAAAAATAATTAATCTGTTCCAAGAAGAATTTTGTAGAATGAATGTGATTGTTCTAGAAACGTCATAAGTTTTCTGGAAGGCAGGGCTTACGCGACCTATATAAGGGATTGACAGGCACGGACGGAGAGACGGAGATTCAGATAGATTTATTAACGTTATGAGGCGTGTTTTATTCTTTGTGTATTTGTGGGCTCATATGTGTTTATTTCGCATTATTTAATGGCGCATTATTCTAACTGTGTTAACTGTGTACCGGTACGAGATCTACCATACTGTAAGTTGAAGATTGTAATTATTTTTTCTTTCTTATTATGTTAAGACTTAATAAATCTTATTAATTGTAACTAGAAACTGTTTTGGGTCGTATCTTCAATATTGTTGACTCTATGGTATCGTCCTTTGTTAGGCACTGTTTACAACGAGCCAATTAAAATTAAAATAGGAGATTAATTTCTCCCAATATAAGTCAGTGCGTAACAGTATCATACAATTGTTACTTTATTCTTTCCTTTATTCGATACTGTAAAAGTAATGCTGGACTGATACTGAATGTATGTAATTTGGTTGATACGTTCATGCAGAGGTCATTAGTCAAAAGAGCCAAAAATCAGCAGATGGACGATTAAAAAAAGTTCGAGAGCAAAAATTTCTTTTCAAGAACCAATCAAGAACCATGTTTTTCGGATTCAAAACCGATTTGTGGCCGACAGGCCGAGCCGCACTCAGGTCACTAAAAGAGCCGCCTGCGGCTCGCGAGTCGCGGTTTTCAGACCACTGTATTACGAAGACCGGACGCTTCCTCCCTGAATTGTGGTGGGGTGCTTAAGGGGAAGTCTGAGAGTGACGTTCATAAATTTCATGGCAGCCTAGGGCGGATTGTCTTTCCTCTTAAGATCCTTATTCATAACACTAGTGTGGTGAAACTGGGGTCGTAATACTAGGGTGGTGAAAAGGGGGTGTTAATACTTCGCATTTTCCCTTATATAAACTACATAAATATGGTGGTATTTGTTAAATAATAATAGCCTCATGGGGAGTTGATCAATCTAGGCCAAGCTTGTTAGTCATACTCTTAAAAAGTCCTTGATGAAATATCGGTGACTTGAAATGTTATCAGATTCCCTCCACTCGGGATTGGTCTAGAAATTTCAAGAAAGTTCGATCATATAAATTTCAACAAATTTTAATGGGATAACAAATATTTCATTTTAAATGTTTCATTTACATGAATGATTTTTAGGCATACCAAAATCGAGACCACTGGGTCCCCCCCTCTTTTAACTTAAATCAATAGTAGTTATAGTTTTGGCATTTTGTTGTAGCATGATTTCTATTCGAAAAATAATTACGTAGACATTTTGCACACGTTTCGATGATGATATTAAATGTAATCTAGAAGGTTCCAGAAAATTCTATACTGTTCTACGGTAAAATATAGCGGGATCTAAAGGCTTATGTCTCCTTTACATTAAAATATTTGGCTCAACATAGTTGACACAGGCAGTTGTTGATAGAGTTTCATGAAAACTAAGTTTGTACATTATTCAAAGGGATCAATTATAAAAACAACAAAACTTTCAACATTATTGCTTGCGGATAACTTTAGGATTAATGACAACGTAAGCAAGTGCTCACATTTAAATGTAGTTAACGCGTTTTTTAAAAAGAAAATTGAAAATTGAAATTCCAATATCACCGACCCTCTTGTCTTTTATCTTTCACAACATGTCCTTCTCGGTTCTCAATAAAAAAAAATCCTTTATAACTACGAGATACGCTCCTCAAAAATTACAACCAGGGCTGTACATAGGAACTGTATTCAAATTCATCGGACGCAGATATAATAGACGATGGAGGAGTCAAATTTTGCATTTCATGATGGTTTATGATAATAGAGGGAAGACACATCCTGGGAAATAACCCGGTCAAGGTATACCAGGTAGTCACCATCGAAGAGCGAGGAAATGGTACTCAAGAATTAGTTAGAGTAAGGAGTTTTGTAGTTTGCTGGCAAATGTAGACTGTCCCTGCAGACCCTGGGTGGTGTTTGTTTAAATTAAGTATCGTGATAGAAAAACCAAAACAATATTGCATGTTATTTAGCGGTTAGAGGCATATCATTGCGTCGTGGGTAAAGGATCTGATCGTGATAATGTAGTCTCTAATGAATAACCGTAGGAATCAAGTGATGGATACATGGGTATCGCGAGGGTTAGATGTAAGCTAGAAGTTTGAGGACACTCGAACATGTGAGAGGGAGCATTTGAGCGAGGGTATTTGAGACGACAGTGGACTTGCTGGACAGAGGAATAGTTGAGGCGATATTTTTAGTCATAGAGTTAGAGAAGATTCTCAGGAAAAACCGTCTTTTGCGAAGAAAAGCGTACTGTTTAATAACTAATCTGAATACATACTATTTCATCTTCTGCACACATGGAGTTGGTTATTTGGATTAATACATGCCTCAACGCCTAGACATCCAAAATATAAATCACAGAGAGAATAAGTCAGAACCGGAACCTTCTTCCGTAACATCCGCTCTCTGACACTTATCATCTTCTATTTCAGATCTTACAGCCGTAATGGGATCGGAAAACGTTGGTTTTTCTTTTAAATATATTAATCGAAGAGGGGATGGCATAAATGGAAACGGAAGAAAACTTGGACTACTACATGTAAAGTCAGGAAATTTCTTTAACATTTCGACCAAAGTTGCTTCTTGATCAAGTTTGACAACAAAGTCCTCCGTCTCATACTGGAGGAGAACGACTCTCTCCAAGCAGGCTGTGAACATTTCTTTCAACAAACCTGTTTGCTTGCTACACCATTCAGTCAGTTCTTTTGCTTCTTTACCAAGGCGCAATTCTTGACCATCAATTAAAACTAAAATACCGACATCTTTTAATAGCTCTGCATTCTGGAGTTTGAAGTCTCCAAAGATCGTTTCTTCTTCGCTTGTTGCGTCGTTACACGACATTATCACAAGACACGCATTACTTTTGAAAACCTCTTCTTGATAAAAAGTCATTTAAGAAACATTTAAAGACACTTTCCTTCAATAAAATATTAGGACACTAGAGCGCTCTGAGCATGTTAAAAAAGCATGGACACACGCGCTATAAAATATTCAATCATCATCATCATCATCATCATCATCATCATCATCATCATCATCATCATCATCATCATCATCATCATCATCATCATCATACGTCTTAACCCCAAGCAATGGTATCCCGGAATAATGCAACGATTTTTAGCAAACAAAAGATTTCACAAAAAACTTTAATAAATAATGATGACAAAATCTTATGGATATGAAGATGTTACACATTTTTAATATTGTAAATAATTGTAAAAACGAAACAAAGTCAACACCAATGTTTGCTCTCTACTTTTAAACCACCGATTTATTTATAAATTAGAATACTAATAATTATAAAGTTCGTTTAAAAAACACGCTTCATCACTAATTAAGGCTCGAAGCGCGGTACAAAAGTCAACCCCCTAGGACAATTTATATTTTTCCACCATAAAATGCAAAACGCAACAACACAAAATCTACATACAAGCCAATATATGTTGAGGAATATGAGCAAGCTGGAAAGAAGGAGGTAGACTCCATCACCCTAGCAGGTTAGTGCGAAATAGATGCGTTTTCAACTCAGTTTTGAAAGACTGCAGTTTGTTTGTTGAATATTGCTTATATTCTACAATTTGGTTTTTTTCCTTCAACATTTTTTCACTGTGAATTTGTCGTATACCTCCTCCTCTTCAAGCAATACGTCCTCGTGTGTTATCTTCTACTCTGAAATCGGTTTTTATTTCCTCTCTGTATTAATTAAAAATCTTTTCTCACGTGAGTCTGTGTTGCAACTGCTTTAATCAACAGTTTGCTTATCATCACCTTGCGTCGTTATTTTGGGAGATTTTTGTTCCATGCATATATATATATATATATATATATATATATATATATATATATATATATATATATATATATATTGTGTGGTTTTTTTGTGTGATTTTTGTTTCATGTATATATATATATATATATATATATATATATATATATATATATATATATATATATATATATATAATGACATTTCTAGTAAGTAAGATAAGTTTGGCAAGTGCTAAATTTTATTTGCTACGGTTCGCATACAGTATTAGATATAAAAAAGTAAGAGAGAAACAAAAGGAAACAAATTAATTTCTTATACTGAAAATACTTTTTTTTTGGACCCTGTTATCTTTGTTTGCTCCGTATGATTGTCCCTTAAAAATATATATTAAGACAGGAGTGGTTATTTGGGTATGGGGCGTGGGATAGAATGGTGTAGAGTGGCAAAGGTTACATCGCATATGGGGTGGTGGATACTTTGTTTTGAGGCGGTGGCATTATGGTCAGAGAGGGTGTATGGGGGGGGGACGGAATTTTACTTGGGTGCGAAGGGTAGGTTAGGGGGGCTTGAAATAGATTTGGCGTAAGTTGCTATGGAGATAGAAGAAAAGAATGTATTTAAGCAGACGACGTTAATTGAAAAATGCGGTCATCTGGTATTTAGAAAAAATAACTATTCACGTGAAGAATTCTGACCGAATTCTTTATATTCATTTTTTTTGTTTTCTATTTGAAGCAACCCAACAAGGTATTGTCATTCAGGTTAGTCTACTCAAGTGTTTCTTTCAATAACACCTGACTGGCGTCTAGGGGGGGCTAATATTAACACAGGTCAGGTCTGCCATGTTTTCTATGTTCAATAATTTGATAAAATGCAAAATAATGAATTTGAAATAATAGAAAATGAAAAAAAAATCGTGTGTTTAAACAGATGTTAATAATTGAATAGCCAACATATTTTAATGTGTACATCTACATTTATATCAACCTCCTCTACACTATAAACCCTTCTTTTGCCATACAATAACGAGAGCTTGAGCTGATGTAGGAATATTCTCTGGAGCCATTCCAATGAGTATTTAAGTATTTCCGAAGCTTTCTCCCACGCCCGGCTGCCTTACTTAGGCTCAGGTAGCTGAATGTAATGTTCCTTTATAGGCAGCGGAGCCCGTGGACTTTTAGCGGTTGACACCTAGAACAAAAAAAAATTAATCAACATGTCAGGTTGGTAAGTCAATATATAATCAAAACATGAACGTTTTTCTTGTCTGGTACAATATATTTTGGAATTTTTATGTTGCAAAATCAAATTGAATTTTATGTTTAATTTTTTTAAATTACAGTTTTGTTTAAATTTGGAATCAGAAACCTGGCATTTAAAAAAAAAATGTTTTTGATTTTGACAATCTACATCCCAATTTATAACGCAACTTAACGGTCAGATTGAATAAAGAATTGCGGCTATTGCATTTATTGGGATTCTTAAATTGCGCGCCTATCAAACACACACCATAGGGACATGGGCCTAAATTATAATATACATTAATTATTAACAATATCCTATTGCACCAAATGCCAAGCATTGAAGCCAGATTAAACAGGAGTTGGAAAAATATTCAAAATGTGCTCGGCTTGTTAGAGCAATTACCCGTGGAAGGGGAAGATGCTTACTTTATGCTCGGCTGGCAGACTGCCAGCTTCATTCGAAGACCCTTGAGATCTTTGAGAGTTTGGACCTTTTATCTAGACAAAAAAATTAAACAATACGGCATATAATATATTAAGTTACAACTTTAAAAAAAATTAAGTTTTGTCTTATTAAAATATAATATATTTTTTTTATTGTAACAATGCAAAATAATAATAAATTGTACATATAATTTTTTAAATATGTATAAATTTTACGGATAAGTTAGTGAAGAATGTTTATGTTGATTGCTATACTGTATGAAAAAATCACTTGTAACTTAGATTCTAAAAGTAATGAATTAACGAATAAAAAGCACGTATTTTTAGTGAATATTTTCGATATAGAAATGAATGAGAGATGCATGCCCAATTACACTAAGTCATTGGTATCAAACCGAGGAAAGAATCGATTTAGAAGACTTAAAATTCATTAAAAAAATACGTCTTGAGATGTTCAAACCAAAGCACTTTGAAAAAAAACAACATCTGAACCATTTGTATTCAACGCCACACACTGACGTACGTGTAAACATATGGGGAAATGATTCATGGAGCTTAGGAAGTTAATAGTGCGATTATTTAGCAGAGCTTACTTTGGGCTCAGGTGGCTGAAGAAAAGATTCTTTTAAAGGCAGTTGAGCTCGTGGAGTTTTCGAAACTGGCTGAATGTAGGCGTCACTTGCCGGCTGAGAAGGTCTTTGAGCATTGGGGGTTTGAAACTAGATGGACAAAAATAATCAAAACGTGTTTTCTTTCTTTTAACGGTGAATCTAAAAATAAAAATATAATTTATATTTAAGGGGTTTTTATAATTCAAAATAATATTGTAATTTTAAGGGTAAGCAGAGCAAAAGTAGAGTAAGTTAACTGTCAAAAATTGCACCAATGACCGCTTACATCAGTGGTTCTTAACCTTTCCTAATGCCGCGACCCTTAAATCAGTTCCCCATGTTTTGGTGACCCCAGACATAAAATTATTTCCGTTGCTAATTCATAAGTATTTGTTTTCCAATGGTCTTACTTGACCCCTGTGTAAAGGTCGTTCAACCCACAGAAGGGTCGTGACCCAAATTATGAGAACCGCTGGCTTACATTCTAATAGATAAAGGGGCAGGGTTTGAATATTTATATTCGATGCAGCAAAAAATGGAGCCAGAAGAATTCCATGCCTAGGTCATTTCAAAATTTGCCATCAAAACAACTGAAGTTGAGTTCAATTTAAAAATGCTCATCATAAATCTAAGATACCATCAGAGAGTTTTAAAAAGTGTTTATTAATGTTGTCTTTGGCCTTTGAGCAGCCACCACTACGACGCATTTCTCCGGGGCGTCAAACCCCTCTCTGAGTGATGGCAGCCATCCCCCTTTTAACCCCATCCGGAACTTCGTTAAGTGCGGGGGGTCTTGCTATTGGTATTTAATTCGAGAGTCTTATGAAATCAGGATGCGCCGTCAATTTATATATATCGTTTTATTTGTAAGCATACCCTGCCAAAATGTGGCCCTCTTTTTTTATGATTTATTTACCTTTATGTTACAAATATGGTTCTTTTGCACAGCTCACGAAGTCTGCTCAACCGTGCCCACGAGTTTGTGTCGGTGGCCCCCCACCCACCCCCACCCACTCCTTGAGTTAAAATTCACCGTGTTTTGTTCATGCTCGCGCAACTTTTTTTTATTGGACTACGTCATCCTCATTATTGACAGGTCAGCAAATGATAAATTCCTCTATCGAAGATATGCTGATTTTCGTTTCTCGTCACGTTCTGGGAAAACACCCCACACATCCATGAAAGTCCCTGGAGTGAGAATATCATTCGGCATTTACCTGCCTGGTTGCCGTATTGCAACACGCAAGCGGCCCGCACTGTTTTTTCCGCTTACCAAACCATGATCCTGAATCACATAGGACTTCGAGGTTTCTAGGACTCTACACCAACATACCGCTGGGAAGTCCATTCCACAACGTACGGTTGCTACACGCATTCCACAATGTACAGCTGGGAAGTCCCCGCCCCGAGATTTTTCGAAGACGAAGCGAGGAGGTTCCGCTTCCAACATTCAAGTGACCTTCTACATTGATCGATGACGCCAAATCATCAACTATATAGCTCGCGAAACATTGACGACGGCAAATGCGTGAACTTCCCATCTACTTAAGTTTATCGACAAAACGTGAACTCAAATAAGGCAAATTTAAGAATCCTAATTTTCACAACACACTTTCCCCACTGCATACATTTTATTTCACGCCCATGAACTCTATTTCCTGATGTCCCAACCACTTTTAAACAGAATATTTATTACACCATATTTAAATTGACACGATTTCTTTTTCCGAAAAGAAAAGAAAGGATTACGCAACAAACACATTTGTGTTAGTAAAAAAAAATCATATAGCGTAGTTATCAGGAATTTTGTTTTGCGCGCTATTCAGAAATGGAAGCAGACACATCACAAGCAATAAATACATATATGGTATTGAGAAGATTAGAGGTAACTAGTCAAAAAGCAATTATCATACTACAAAGGGAGACGTAATGAAAGGAAATGACTGTGCGGTCCAAAAATGTTTAATCCTTCGCCAGATAGAAAGCGATCTTTTTTTTTCCCAACAAAAATCCCAGGGTTTGTGACTTTGTTACAGAAAAGAAAAACAAAGAAAGAAAGGAAAAGGAGAGTATTTGTATTTTTTTAATGTTCCATATTCATTTTGGTACCAGGAGAAATTCAAAGGCCTGAATTGGATTAGAAATAGCTGCTTCCTCGCTGGCCCATGTTGAAACGCCCGGAGTTTATTTCAAATCTTAAAACTCCAAATATGTATTTATGTTATATATATTAATATCTGGAACACTACGATGAACTATATCGCAAGTGAAATAAGATAAACAGGCAACCAGCGTTCACATAATGCTGAAAATCACTTGTGGGTTTCTCGTGGAGGTGCAGCTCGCAGCTGGGGACTTTTTCTGTAAGGTTATAGAATCTCGCAGCATCTGTAATTTACGCAATGAAAAATTTTGAGCGAATGAACAAAAGCCTTTGACGTATTCATTTTTTTTTTAGTCACAGATAATTAATCCATCAGTGACTTCATCAGCTGGAAGTGGAAGGCGCGATCTAGCAAACCAGGGCAATCAAATCGTCTACACCGACGCTCCCACGTTAGCTTTGATTTCAGGTTAGTCCGTAATTGCTAATGTGAATGTCATGAAGAGATCAGGAGATCACTACTTGTTGAAAAATCGGCACGGCATTGTCGCAACGCTCTTTGATGTGTATCGCCAGTTCTTCACAGCTTTAGGGCAAACCACAACTAGTTCTATTTGCAAAAGTGCGTTATGGCTCAGGTTGCAAAATGCAAGGTCTTCCAATGGTAATATTGCTTGAATCCTTTACTGCTGAGTGAAGAAGTAATTCAGATAGTTTTTTGGCTTATACATCGAGGAAAGATGCAACCAACGATTCCTGTGTTCTGGCCTGTGCTCATCATGTGACTGAATATCTTGTTTGCGGTGTCTCAAGTTCAATCCGTCCTCTGTAAGGCGTGACTTTTACATCTCGAATTGCTCGTCCATCGTATTCTTCCCTTATTAAATGCCATTGGACATGTCCAGATTTGCTTTATACAGTCTGTCGAGTATCAAAAGCATGTCATTGTATTTGGCTTCATTATATATTCCCAATATTTTTTTTTCTGATTAATGGACACTTTCAGATATTTACCTCATCTCATGTCTAGGAAAAAAAAAGGACAGATATTAAGATTACATCATCAAAATTATTTTAAAATCGGGGTTAATATGAATAGAAAATAACTAGTTATTAACAAAACCCCAAAAGACTATGTTGAACTGTGAAGAAATACTATTCATTTTTGAGTAGACGTGCAATACATTCACGGTGTAGTTACAAAGAAAGTCTGTCCAATTTTTAAGCCCCATCCTAACTCTTTCAGAATTAGCAAAAATATTACAATAACAAGAGCAATACTTACACAGTAAAAGTACACCGTCTCATTTTTTTGATGCATCAGTTTAAAATTATTAATGATATATACATATATTGCTCTTCTGCTCTTATATATATATATATATATATATATATATATATATAGCAACGAAACTTCCACTGTCTTTAAGAAAACCATTTACAGCGGTTTTTTTCCCCCGAATTTTTCGAATTTTATTTTGGCTTATTGAGCACATTGGTACTGGATGACATTGGTATCCAATGGCGCTCAGTTAGAAGCAAGTAGGAATATTCCTTGCAGCACGTCACGTTAACACTTCCATTCTACAGTAGAGATTTCAACCCCCGGGGAGCTCACTTCATTTTCGGCTGCCGGACTGCACGTTCCAGTTGAAGACTGACGAGATCGTGAACCGCCGAGCTCCTCAAACTGTAAAGAAATCAGTGACTTCGTCTTACTCTTAAGTGAACATAATAAGAGACATGAACACACTTCTTTTGATAAAGTTGTCACATTTTTCTGTGTTTTTTTTAAAAATAAAATAATACGGGGCATTACTTATAATAATTTAAAAACGTATAAGTTGTAGAAAGGAAGTGGATGATACAGGATAGCTAAAAAATCTGATCTGTCATTTATGGTGCCTATGATTTAATTACAAAGTGCCAAATTTTTAAGTTAAATGTATCTAAAAGCCCCTGGTAGTGTACAATATGATGATAAGAGATTTTTATGTCGGATGAAGATTTTAATAACAGTTATCTTCTTGCAATTATAATTTAATATCATATTGTTCGCGAATCTCTTTTTCTTATTATATTCAAATAATAGTCAAAATCGACCCAGACACGCATCGTCGCTATTCTGACCCGGATCCCTTTAGACTAAGTGCTATTCGGATGTCATTTGTGGTAGATTATTTCAGTTCAACTGAAGAATTAAGTTTACAAACATATAGTCCATTCAATTGTCTTTCATTTGACACCAAATTTCGTCTTACAAACCCAACGATACTATTTTAAATAGTTTTTTTTTTAAATCCCAACTCCTCACTTCTGGTACCCGGGTGCAAATAGTCACTTCGTGATCTATTCTCTGTCTGCGAAACATTGCACATTGTGGGGAAACTGTCACGGTAGATTTAGCGGAACGAAACACCATACCATAGATTGGAACATTGTTACGAGCTCTTGCTTTTGAGATTGTTGGGCAGACTTCAACTCGTTGATCTCTGACATACTCTCCTGTGCTTGCCTCTCAACTGTATGGAGTCGTCCTTTAGTAGACAGGTCGCTCTCTATCAAATCTTGCACTCTGGTTTCAAGCTGAGCTGAAACGATGAAACGGCATATGTTCGTTTTGTCCATAGACTTTACTATGACATAGCAAACCACGACGGGGGAAATTGTACCAAACTTTTTATCTTTCTTCAGAAATTGTATGAGCTAACGTATTTCCAGGACGCCGCCTCTCTCCACCAACACAATAAAGAGCCAGCAAATTATTTTATTTATTACCTCACACAATCATAAATGTATCTATGCTATAGATATGAATTTGATACCAGTCTTATCATGTGGTGGAGTTCATTCTATGAAAGTTGTCCCCCATAGCATGTAAAGACTGAACCCGGCAAATTGTGCGGAAGAACCACTACTTGGTCAACGGACAAAAGGCGGAGACAGCACAGTGGTGTGAATCGCTGAGAACATGGCCAGACACGTAGAACACCATGGTCATTCACTGCATGGGTGACTGGGTGGCCGAATGGTCTAAACTGAGCAAACCTCAATTTCAGCCAAAGGACGGTCAAGCAAAAACATCACCCCGGGTGGATGAGACGCGTTAACCTTGGTCGGCAACTCATCTAAGAGAAGGAAACTCTGAATTCAAACCCGGAGTTGGAGTCCCGTAAGGCGCATACAATGTCCATTCCTGCAACCGTACCCATCCCTGGTCGTCTTGACGCAGAGTCTTGCCACTGGATATGGTGGGCTCGGACGAGAGAGTGAGGTTGACGCTGCGCAACTCTTCCTCACTTTAAACAAAAGTCACCCGCGCAAGTCATCAGTCACCAGACGACTCGATGGTCATCGTCGATCCTCGACGGACGAACAACACATGAAAGTTTTGCGGATCGACTAAAGAAGTGATTATTTCAGAAATTTTTCCCCGGGGGCTGTTGGGAGGCACTTCAGATTTCTCGTGGAGGGGGGAGGCAGTGCCAGTTGATTTATTGTTTGACATATTTTTGTTCCGGGGGCGGGGGCGCTTGGCTTTCCCCGGGAGGGGGGGGCAGTGTTTTTCTTTTGTTATGGCTTTAAATATATACCTGTAAAAAGTGACATCAAGAGCGATTTTGGAATTAATCCTTATTTCAGTCTTACAAAGGAATATAAAACAAATTTTGAGCGAAAAATATATTTAAGTAAAGGTGACAAATGATACAAAAGGTTTTCCTGCTTATAACTGACAAACAAATTAAACAGTAATTCAATTGTAGACAGTGCTTGCTACACACAGTAGAAAATGAATAGCCATTTTGATATTAATAATTCTATTGGGAAAAAAAGCCAGTTTTGCAGGAAATAGGATGAGGCAATTTAAACAAAAAAGACCAACTCCAAATACGTTCGCGATTCCTACCCGAAGAACCATTGTGATTTTTCTGAATTTTATGTATGCAAAATTTAAGTTGTTGTTCTAAAAGATATATTAGCACACCTTTTTCGTTTCTGTATTGTAGCAGTTCTTTTTCCCCCTTTTCTGTTTGTTTTTTCAAACTGGCAATCTCGTCCATCAGTTGCTTGACTTGAGCGCAGTTTTTTTCCGTTAAACTTGCCAGTTCGGACTCTTTTGCCTTTAGCTGAGACTTCAGATTCTTGATTTCTTTTTCCTTCTCAGCCGCAGCGTTCTGTCACATATGAAGTGCACGTTTTCATAGCCAGACATATGATTTGTTTAAATTAGTAATCGTGCATTTTTTTTTCTCTTTTTTTTTTGTATTATAAATTCCATTTGATATTATTCCATCATTCTTGGGTATACTTATGTGTTGTGCTATGCGTCAGGGATCTAGGCTACCATACCTACCATATTTAGGATTTCTCTCTGAATCATCTTTAATTCTTCCTTCGTCGCAGCTTTGTCCAACCTGTTTAGAAATCAGAGAAAATGAATAAAATGACAGTTAATGACCGAAAGTTAAGTACAATAACACAACACACAACAT
The DNA here is from genome assembly GCA_964033795.1 of Lymnaea stagnalis. Taxonomy (NCBI): domain Eukaryota; kingdom Metazoa; phylum Mollusca; class Gastropoda; family Lymnaeidae; genus Lymnaea; species Lymnaea stagnalis. The sequence continues at coordinate 1,246,923 of CAXITT010000046.1, read as the reverse complement.
ACAAAACAGAAGTAAATAATAAATGTAAATAAGTTAAATCTTACAGAGTTCTACATTTAGTGTATTTTAAAATAGGAAAACATTGCCTGTTTAACACGTTTAAAAGACTAATTTGTTTTTAAAAAAAAATCTTTAAAGTCAAAATTCACTTATAAATTATTTATATATATATATATATAATATATATAAATATATATATATATATA
>CAXITT010000046.1:1222510-1239738 GCA_964033795.1 Lymnaea stagnalis | reverse complement strand
TATTTAACAAAGCAAATTAAAAAAAAAAAAAAAAGACATATGTTTGGGCATTCCCAATCAAGGTGGGGATTTAAGAATTAAAAATAGAATTACATAGAAGAACATTTAAGGGATATTAAAACCACTATCTTAACTTACAAAGTCGTATACAATACTTAAAACAGTTCTTTGACAGTTACATTAAATGAATATCTAATACATAATAATAATAATAATACTAAATCATAACTATCATTGAGGCAGATTAGTTTTTCTTATATAAATTGAAAATTTTCCGCTATATAATAGAAAATTCTTATATATATATATATAAATAAATAAATAAATATATATATATATATATATATATATATAAACTATATATATCTCACTTCACAAGGTGGTTACTCACCTCACCATTTTTTTTTACTTTGATATATTAAAATTGATGTATAAAAATCTTAGAGCTCCATCTTACTCAGTAAAATCCTTTCAACACATTTCGCTAAATGCTACACCAATAAAGTTGCCTAAGTAGCAAATAAGTATCAAAACATCAAATCTTGTTCTATTTCGCAGCTAAACTTTGAACTAACCAGCATCTTAACCCACTAAATCCACCCGATCATTATTTTAACCTTAACCTTAAAGCCCCCCCCCCCCACCCCCGACACCTTTTTTGCCACGTATGGGTTAATAAGTGCTGTGATGTTTTATAATATATAAACGGAATATTTAAATTTTTATTTGAAAACAATAGGTTAATCAAAGGGAAATTTCTAAATTGGCGAACAGGTGACATTCTACAAATTTTGAGATTACAATTTTAAATAAAGTACAAAGGTCTATACTTCCTAGTACATCTTTGAGAGCTTATAAAAGAAACAAATTCTAGTTATCATTGTATAACCTCCAGTGCATGATTCCCTCAATAAGTGGCACTGGAAATCAGTGAAATTTCCTCATCAACGCCGGGCACAGAAACATTGCAAATCCCATCTACATGCATAGGAGCCAAAATGATCAATAAATTGATCGTGGGCCCTTAATAAACAGAAGAAGAAGAAGTATATTTTATACAAATAATTTAATGTATATTTTCAAGTAGTGCTGTTGCACCCAGTTACTTTGACAAAGCTGAAATATTCAATAGTTAAAAATATCGCTGACAAGGTTGTAACGTGTCTTATTTTAAAGACATTTTTAAAAAAAAATTCATTGAACACATTCAATATGAATATCGATTGACCTGTCAATGGACACATAGCCTAATAACAAAAAAAGGCAGTAAGTACCTATGACTTACACACTGTGTAACTGTTTAGGGACATGGTAAGTTGGAACGGAAATAAGTGAAACTTCACTACCTTATCCCTCAAAAAGAAGCCTAGGTAGAGTTAGTGTAGTTTGGTGAAAAAAAAAAGGGTGGTGGGGGGGGGAGAACTTTGCCGCCCCTTCTCCCACCATATTCGAAATTACCAAACAAATAAACTCTTGAGCATAGGTATAGAAAACGTATGTAGTTAGACGTTAGACTTTTGACAAAATAAAATAATAAGACGCTTAGCTGGCCAGATAACACTTAAAGACTGATACATTTGAATAAGTTTCGGATTCTTTAAAAAAAACAAAAAAACGATGAAAGGGTTTTTCTATTGTTTTCCATGAATTGAATGCATTTAAATATGATAAAATAAAATATATCTGTTTGCATTTAAGCACATGTTTAGTGTTATTATTATAAGTTAGAAATTCATTTACAATAAAAGAAAATAAATATCCGAATTTGAAAAGAAGGGTTTATTTTTTTTATCATCGCTAAAAATATCATCAAAGTTTAATTGTTGTCATTTCATAATCACATTTAACAGGAGTATATTAATCAATAAAGAGCCACCGGTGTGGTTAGAGGACTGTCTGTGGTACCATTGTTTAAACGCCGTCAGGGTTGGATATAGGACCGTCTATAGGACCATTGTTTGACAGCTGGCAGGTAGGGTGTACGATTGTCCGTAGGCTTGTTGTTTAAAGACCGGCGAGTATTATATTAAGAAAAGGGGAGTTGAGTCTTATTTAAACTCTTGGATAAATCGGTTAAAAAAAAACAAAAAAACTGCAGTCGGTTAAACCCTAGTATGTAATAATAAAAATAGTATTTTAACCAAAGAGTTTTTTTTAAAATGTGTACTTTATATAAACAATGGATGCTTCTACGCCAATTCTACGCCCAGGTGGCTTAAGAAAAAAAAACCAACACTCTAAGGGTCTATTTTATCAGTGTATTAAAAACCTAATTTCTTGTATTTTGACATGAATTTAGGATGTTATGTGTCAAAAAAAAATGGGCATAGTTTCTCATTTCGTTTTACAAGAGTCTTCTCAACAGTGTATCTTCTATCTCTGTATATTGTGGGATTCTTCAAGGATTAATCTTGCTTGGGTAAACTTTATTGACGTTCTTCAATGATAAAATAGATGATTCTTGCCTGCAGAGGCGTAGCGAGAGAGGGGCAGGGGGGACAGTTGTCCCCGGGCGCAAGCTAGTTAGGGGCGCCAAAATGTGCTTTGATATTATATTATTGGTAAAAAATAATGGGTTTGAGAGTTGAAAAAAAGAAAAGGGGGCGCTTTGAAATTGACCTTGTCCCCGGGCGCCAAACACTCTCGCTACGCCTCTGCTTGTCTGTCTCTCTAAGTTAACATTTCTGAAATATGCAGTCCTTTTGAAAAGTATAAACCATTATTTAATTGGCACAATTTATAATCAGCAAAATATGTTTTATCAGTTTTTAAAAAAATAACTAGGTTCAGAGCAATATTACCTGAATTCTGTAAATAAGTAATGTTTGAAAAATAAGATATGTAAGTTAGTATTTTAAAACCAACGAAATATAATTATATGAAAATTAAACATTTATGCGATGCCAAAATTAAGCTAAAAAATTTAATTATTTTTTCGTAGAAGTATAACACAAGGTGGATGACGTCAAATGACATTATACATGTCAACACACGTGCTGTAATGACAATGCCGGTGGCACCTACCACATTATTAGATGGTCGGTTGTCAAATGTGGAGATTAGAGAACGTTTAAATGCAGGGGTTTCATTTTAGAAAACCTTCAGAGTTCTTTTGATGGAATTTTTTAATGCAATGATAGTTTCGTTGGAGATGACGGAGATGTTCTTAACGCTGTCACAGTAGCAAGGACACATTCTCAGGATTTTCGGCAGTGGATCGGGAGGAGTAGGAGACACTGGACTGTCATCTGTTGTTTAATTTGTTGTGGAAACAGTGTTGGTGGTAAAGTTAGTAGTGTCGATCATTTCAGTTGAACCCAATATATTTTTCGAGCTTTGGCTTGGGGAATTGGTTGTTGTTGTAGGGTCTGTGGTGAAGCCAGGTAGTGCGTTGCTGAGTGTGGTTGTGGGGTCCGTGTTAGAGCCACGTTGCGAAGTACTGATGTTAGGATCAATTTTAGTGCCAGGTGTAAAGGTACTGTATGTAGGAACTGAGTGTGTGCCAGGTGGTGAGGTACTTAATGTTGGATCTGTGTTGGTGCCAGGGGGTGAGATACTAAACGTAGGAATTGTATTAGAGTCAGTTAATGGGGTACTAAATGTAGGATCTATGTTTGGGCCACGAGATGAGGTACTGAATGTATGATCTATTTTGGTGCCAGGTGAAGAGGTATTCAATGAAGGAACTGTATAAGAGTAAGGTGGTGAGGTAATGAATGTAAGAATTGTGTTCGAGTCAGGTGGCGAGGTACTGAATGTAGGATCGATGTTGGTGGCAGGTGTCCTGAAAGACCTGCGACCACAATGAATTCAGATAATCCCTAAAGTTCACATGCATAGCATCACATTAGTTGAGCTGCCAATCGGATCCATTAGCGCGTCACTTTTCTCGTACACATTCTCAAGCCCCCACCACCACTCCCAAAATGGACCTAACCTGAAAGAAAATCTTTTTTATTTCTGTTAATTTTTCGTTAATAGATAGGAAAAAAAATGTAAAGGCGACACTAAATTATAAGACCGCGAGAAAACCGAAAGATTAACAATTACAGATCATTACATATTGTAAGATTAACAGTTACAGATCATTACATATTGTATGATTTAAAAAAAATATTATCATGGGGAACAAATTCTTAGCCGGTATGCTTCCGCGTATTGAATCTTGCATGGACGTCAACAATGAAATGACACACTCGCATGGCTCTAATTGTTATGTTTGGATACACAGCCGGAAATTTGTACACTTATGTTTGAACAACAACTCCTCACAGACGCATTTCAGGCTATCAGCATGACACATCTGTTTTTTTTTAATTGTTCATTTGAATTCTAATGCTAAAATAAGGAAAAAAAAACAATCTAAAAGTTAAATAAACAAAATATTTGTGTGTAAAACTCCCACTAAAAAACTGAAAAAAAAATAATTAAAATAACGTTTTTCCTAACGTACGATGAATCGCCACCAGCATCAACCATCCTAAGGGGACGTCAAGCGGCCGTGTTGGTTTCATTGCCGACAGTGTCTTCACTGGGAGAATGGCCGTCTAAACGATTCTATCTGTTTTTATCGTTGCAGCCAGACAAAACGACCCGTCCCGATCGATGTCGGTGTTTTTTCACAACAAACGAACTTTAACAAAAGGTAAATAATAGGTACGGCCCATGAAATATTTACCGCGGTGAGGGTCATTAAAATTTACTGTTACCATTCGCAAGAGTCTGTGGCACGGCGTTCCAACCTGGGGTCGCTGGCACACAGTGGCGTAGGGAAGGTTAATGCCCCATTGGAAGGGCAAAGATTTTAAATTTAACCGAAATTGCCGCCCCCAAGTCGGTTTGAACCCTTGGCACACCATCCGACGCCACTGAATTCCCTCTCAAGTGGTGTTAGTTTATTATTCGATTTGAGGAGCATTTGATTTTAAATGTATGGGTGCAAATATTCATATTTAAAAAAATAATTTAACATTAACATTGTGCTTCGTGTGAATAACTTACAAGTTTATTTATTCTACAGTTATCTGTGCAATTCAATAAACAAACCAGATGTGTTGGGTTTTTTTCGCCATTTTTAAATTTATTATTACTTTTGCAGGGTTTCGAGATTTAAACAAATCACTCGTAGTGGGGGCGAACCTCCATCAATCAACTCGTAGGGGGTAGAGCCCCCATCAGTCAGCTCGTAGAGGGGGTAGAGCCCCCATCAGTCAGCTCGTAGAGGGGGTAGAGCCCCCATCAGTCAGCTCGTACGATGTAGAGCCCCCATCAGTCAGATAGTAGGGGGTGAGAGCCTCAATCAGTCAACTCGTAGAGAGGGTAGAGCTCCCGTGAAATCAATTTTCAGGGGGGGGGGGCTCTAGACCCTGTTAACCAACCATCTCGTAGAGGGTGCGAGTCAAACTCGTAAGTAGTGCAAGACTCCGTCATCCAGGTCTTAGACGTTACAAGATGCAGCCAACCAACTCGTACTGATGCAGAGCGGAGAAAACGTTGGTTGGCCCAGGTCGCCAGCGATACCTGAGCTATTGCCTGTATGCAGGACAGCCCTTCATCCTCTCACTCCCCACTCAATGGGGTAAACAAACATCTTATAGATCGTCATCAAAAGCAAACGGTTTATTAAAAAAAAAATATTTATGCTGTTGTCCATTTGATTAAGCCTACGTTACGCTTCAAATAAATCAATCAATTCATTAATTTTTGTTTATGACACACCACAACATATGACCACTCATTTCAGCCCATTGGATAGACTCAAACATTTCCGTAACACATAACAGGATACCTCAAGTTATTGATAAATATTGAGATTATTCATGCTTAAATTTTTCAGGATGGATTGTTTCAAAAAAACGATTGAATTGTTTCTTGAGACGGCGGACACATCTCCTGTTTGCTTTCAAGCCATTGTATCGATGCCCATAGTTCAAGGCGACTGCTTGGGGGGGGGGGGGCAACCGATCGTGGTGTTGATTCTAATAATGAATGTGAGGCGCACTAAATAAGGGCAATGAATTGTGAGACAACACCCACAAGGGTGGAAGTGGATCTTCTGTGGGGGGCCACTCTTGTTTTTTTTTCTCTCTAAACTACTGCCCCCTCTCCACCCCTGAATTTAAGAAAAAGTAACTATAAATTTATTACGCTCATATTGGCGTAGAAAATATAAAAAAAGTAATGTACACCTGATGATATTTATAATTATGTATCTTTCCGTTATAAAAGGATACAAGCCCCCAATTCTGCACAAATTCTTTATTTCTGGATTCGCCCCTGGAACGGTAGTTAGATTGGGCCACGATTTTCTTTCTGTAATACTATAATGGTCTTATGCCGAATACTCTCAAATGCTGCTGGTTGACGAGTGCATAGCATGGGACACGGTCTAAACAGAAACATAAAAGAGACTTTAAAAAAAATCGATTACACCAATGTAATTTTTTAAATATATATCATTTAATATTGAAAAAAATATCTCTATAAAAGACACGACACGTATGGTAAAAGACATAAGTTTTTAAAACTATGTTTCATTAACGTGTTGGTTACAAACAAAGCAAAGACATTTTTTTGTTTTTTGTTACTGAGATTCATTACATTGTGGGCGTTAATTCATATAACGTAATCCGTTAAATTTAAAGTACTAAGTTCGTGTTTTGTCTTCGCTTTAATTCAAGTTCATTAGAGAATAATTTAGTTTCGATTTAGGAAATGTGCTAAATTAATTGACCCAAAAAAAAAAAATGATCCACACCTTTTCGGATACAATAACGATTTGCTTTTAATTTCTACTTCACGATATCAATTGGTCATTCAATAATTTATAGTTCTTCATTCACTGTGTCAAATTTCTGTTTTGTATCTAGTGTCATTTTCAATGAATATTTCCATAACTCCCTGGAAATATTATAACAACGTATGCTCTGCCCCCTGGTCATGTTAGGGCACTCTAAATTCGGAGACAATCTTGGTTGTTGCTTTGAAATTTAAAAAAAATCGGGGAGGGGGTGGGTAGTTTGACCTGACTTCAGGCCGATTGAGTCGAGCTGCTTCCTTTAGCAGGAACACAGCCTTCTCCAGGTACCACAAAGGTGGTGTCCGGGGACAAACTCCCAAGGATTACATAACCATCGTTGTTGCAGGCATGTGCAAAAAGTTTAAAGAATGAGTTTGTTTAAAAGTGGCAGAAAAAGACAATACAAACGTTAAAAAATGGGAGCCTAAAAGAAAAAAAAACAAAACAGACAAGCAAACCTATAAAAACATCATTTTTTAAAAAATTTTAACAAATCCTTTGTCTTCGATAACTTTACCCTTTTTTTTTACTTTGATATTTACACACATTTTTCTAAGTCTACTGTGGCAAAGTCATTCAGACTTAGACCTATAATTTCAACCGTTTTCAACATCTCACATCATGAATCATGTATTTATAACCAGAAGCGTTCCTTTACAGACAAGCATATTTAAACAATGAAGTTTATCGTTATATACAAGTTTTTTTTGTTTTTTTTTTGCTGGCATCCGTCCGTCACAAAGTGACAATGGAGTGGGCTTCGGAGGACGAAATCCACATGGCCTGGGATTATTCTTCAAGGATTATAAGCTGTTTCCCAATCGCAAATCGCCTCTCTCCACGCCGCTGGACAACCCAAGTGAACATCATTTGGATGATACAGCTTGGCACCAGTGGCGTCGCAGGAGTTGTCGGAATGTTTCAATCTACCAAAGTTATCCGCCTTTCGATTTATTGATCTATTCCTGGTGTTGAACTCCAGCCCACCATTTTAAGTGACATCTTACGATAGATATCGACATACTTGACTAAAATTGGTTTTGCATACTTTGCCATTTCTCAGCACAACTTTTTTTTCTATTTAGGATTGTCTAGTTCTTAGAGGGGTATGTCTTTTGATAAGTGAAACTTACAAGTTTCAATTTGCTTAATTTAATATCCTTCATTTGTTTCCATGTTTGAATAATAGTTGATAATTAAGCTAAGTTTGAAGTAATACAATAATTTTAGAATTAAATAATAGTGAGACTATTTGAATGATTTGTAAATTCGTCACACCATTTCTTTTTATAGCACATTGCAAGCGATGGATGGTGGGAACATATTTAAAAAAAAATGTATTACTGTGCATTATATTTTGAAAAAATAATTATTTAAGACAACATATTAAAATATAACAATGTAAACACAGTGCAATGTAAAGTGTTTCGCTGGCGCAGAAATCAGCCAGTAATGAGCTCCTTTTGTGACGATAGATTTGGTCCTCGCTTTGGGCCCACTCTGGCAAATTCGTAGTGAATGTTTCATACATGTCGGTCCTAAGATAAAGAATTCGTCCTGATCAAGCTTATGTGATATATCAATAATTTAAAATACGAATATCTTGCATCTCCTTGGTTTCACATACACATGGTTCCTCATCAAGACTACATGGGATAAATCATGGTTGAATGTGATTTTCCGACACCGTGAATGAGTCAATCCTTGATGATATCTATTCACATTCTTTTTTTAAAAAGCATATTTTAGCTTTTGTTTAACTTTCCTGTATTTTTCCACGCACGTTGCCAAGTTTCTGTACCTATTATTGAGCAGAACTTAGCAAGAGCCATGCTTTCGTTTTTTAGTCGCAAACCGAGACCATCCCAATCTCGAGGTCTGGAATTCAACCCCAACCTTAAGACCACGTCAAGCCAAAAATACCAGCAACCCCCTGGTGGATGGGGCCCGTTACATTTTGGATGGCATCTCATCTAAGATAAGGAAACTCTAAATCAAAACCCGGTCTAGGCGGATAAATTAATAATACAATGAACGATTCCGACAACTCCTGCGACGCAAATGGTGCGACGCTGCACCACCCACACACGGTGTTCCCTTACGATGTGCAGGTACGTGGAGAGATGCGATTCGCAACCATGATGTGTTTAATGTCCACCACGATAATACTTTGGCATTGCCGAAATACTCGTTGCTTTGCTTTCATTATCGAATGTTCCTTACAAAATTAAACTAAACATAACGATAGAGCTCAACGGGCCTTAAATACAACATCCAAAGGGATCATCGAAACTAGTTTAACTTGTTTCTCCTTTTATAGAAGTAAAACACTAGACCAATGACGTCAAATGACATTATCAATGCCAATGGACAGATCATGATGACAATGACAGTTCCACCTACCATTGCACTAGAGGGTCTCTTATCGCCTTTGGAGATTTTTGTATTTTTAAATGAAGTGGTTTCCTTCGAGTCAACTTTTAGGCTATCATGGATCAATCTTGAAAACGCATTATCGGATTCGCGTGGAACCAGTGGAGATATGCTTTTAGCGCAGTGGCAAGGACACAGATAAATTGATGAAGGATACGAATAATGTTGATCAGATGAACTTTGAGTAGATTCCGTCTTAATATCTGTTTGGGAGGCAGAGGGGTTAAAAGCTCCTGGGGTAACTCCGACTGTAGTGGTGCCGGGCAGTGAGGTAACACCCGCTGTAGTGGTGCTGGGGAATGAAGTAACTCCGACTGTAGTGGTGACGGGCAGTGAGGTAACACCCGCTGTAGTGGTGCTGGGGAATGAAGTAACTCCGACTGTAGTGGTGACGGGCAGTGAGGTAACACCCGCTGTAGTGGTGCTGGGGAATGAAGTAACTACGACTGTAGTTGTGCCGGGCAGTGTGGTAACACCCGCTGTAATGGTGCTGGGGAATGAAGTAACTCCGACTGTAGTGGTGCCGGACAATAAGGTAACTCCGACTGTATTGGTACTGGACAGTGTGGTAACACCGGTTGTAGAGGTGCTGGGTAGTAAGGTAACTCCGACTATAGTAGTGCTGGGCAGTGAGGTAACTCCGACTGTAGTGGTGATAGGTAGTGAGGTGAAAAGGGCTGTAGAGGTGCTGAGCAGTGAGTTAACAACGGCTGTAGTGGTGCTGGGCAGTGAGGTAACTCCGACTGTAGTGGTGCTGGGCAGTGAGGAAACACCGACTGTAGTGGTCGTGGACAGAGAGGTAACACCGACTGCAGTGATGCTTGGCAGTGAGGTAGCAACGGCTGTAGTGGTGCTGGACAGTGAGGAAACTCCGAATGTGGTGGTGCTGGGCAGTGAGGTTACAACGACTGTAGTGGTGCTGGGCAGTGAGGTAACATCTTCTGTAGTGGTGCTAGACAGAGAGGTAACACCGACTGTAGAGGTGCTGGGCAGTGAGGTAACACTGACCGTGGTTGTGCTGGGCAGAAAGGTAACACCGACTGTAGTGGTGCTGGATAGTGAGGTACCTCCGGCTGTATTGGTTATGGGCAGTGAGATAACTCCGACTGTAGTGGTACTGGGCACAGAGGTAATTTCTTCTGTAGTGGTGCTAGGCAGAGAGGTAACACCGACTATGGTTGTGCTGGGCAGAAAGGTAACACCAACTGTAGTGGTGCTGGACAGTGAGGTACTTCCGGCTGTATTAGTTATGGGCAGTGAGGTAACTCCGACTGTAGTGGTACTGGGCACAGAGGTAACACCGACTGTAGTGGTGCTTGGCAGAGAGGTAACACCGACTGTAGTGGTGGTGGGCAGAGAGGTAACTCCGAATGTAGTGGTTCTGGACAGTGAGGTACCTCCGACTAAATTGGTTACGGGCAGTGAGGTAACTCCGACTGTAGTGGTACTGGACACAGAGGTAACAACGACTGTAGTGGTTCTTGGCAGAGAGGTATCTTCGACTGTAGTGGTGCTGGGCACAGAGTTAACACCGACTGTAGTGGTGATGGCTAGTGAGGTAAAACCGATTGTAGTTGTGCTGGGCAGAGAGGTAACACCGAATGTAGTGGTGCTGGGCACAGAGATGAAACCGACTGTAGTGGTGCTGGGCACAGAGATGAAACCGACTGTAGTGGTGCTGGGCACAGAGGAAAAAACTACTGTAGTGGTGCTTGGCAGTAAAGTAACACCGACTGTAGTTTTGCTGTGCAAAGAGGTAACATCGACTGTAGTGATGCTGGGCTCAGAGGTAACACTGACTGTAGTGTTGCTAGACTGTGATGTAACTCCAACTGTAGTGGTGCTGGGTAGTGAGGTAACACCGACAGTAATGGTGCCGGGTAGTAAGGTAACTCCGGCTGTAGGGGTGATGGTTAGTGAGGTAACTCCGAAAGTAGTGTTGATGGGCAGAGAGGTAACACCAACTGTAGTGGTGTTAGGCACAGCAGTAACGCCGACTGTAGTGCTGCTGGGCATAGATGTAACACCGAAGGAAGTGGTGCTAGGCACAGATGTATCGTCGACTGTAGTTGTGCTGGGCAGAGAGGTAACACCGAATGTAGTGGTGCTGGGTAGTGAGGTAACACCGGCTGTAGTGGTGTTGGGTAGTAAGGTAACTCCGACGGTAGTGGTGCTGGGTAGTGAGGGAGCTCTGACTGTAGCAATGCTAGTAACAGATGTAACATCGAGTGTATTTGTGCCAGGTAGTACGGGAACACCGCCTGTAGTGGTGATGTGTAGTGAGGTAAAACTTGCTGTAGTGGTAATGGGCAGTGAGGTATCTTGGACTGTAGTTGTGCTGTGCACATAGGTAACACCAACAGTAGTGTTGCTAGGCACCGAATTAAAGCCGAGAGTAGTTGTGCTGGGTAAAGAGGTAATACCAACTGTAGTGATGCTGGGCAAAGAGGTTACACTGACTGTAGTAGTGCTAGGCTGTGAGGTAACTCCGACTGTAGCGGTGATAGGTAATGAGGTAACTCCGACTGTAGTGGTGCTGGGTAGTGAGGTAACACCGACTGTGGATGTTCCGGGTAGTGAGGTAACAACGGATGTAGTGGTTTTGGGTAGTGAGGTAAAACCGATTGTAGTTGTGCTGGGCAGAGAGGTAACATCGACTGTAGTGATGCTGGGCACAGAGGTAACACCCACAGTAGTGGTGCTGGGCAGTGAGGTAACTCCGACAATAGTGTTGATGGGCAGAGAGGTAACATCGGCTGTAGTGGTGCTAAGCACAGATATAACTCTGACTGTGGTGGTGCTGGGCACATAGGTAACACTGACTGTAGATGCGGTAGGCAGTGAGGTAACTTCTACAGTAGTGGTAATGGGCAGTGAGGTTACATCGACTGTAGAGGTGCTGGGCAGTGAGGTAACTCCAGCTGTAGTGGTGATGGGCACAGAGTTAACACCGACTGTAGTGGTGCTAGCCACAGATTTAACGCCGACTGTAGTTGTGCTTGGCAGTGAGGTAACACCGACTGTCGTTGTGCTGGGCAGAGAGTTAATACCGACTGTAGTGGTGCTGGGAACAGACGATACACCGACTGTAGTTGTGCTGGGCACAGAGGCAATATCGACTGTAGTGATGCTGGGCACAGAGGTAACACCAACTGTAGTGGTGCTGGGCAGAGGATTAAAACCAAATATAGTTGTGCTGGGCAGTGAGGTAACTCCGACTGTAGTGGTGCTAGACAGTGAGGAAACCCCGTTTGTATTAGTGCTGGGTTCTGAAGTAACTCCGACTGTAGTGGTGCTTGGTAGTGAGGTAACTCCGACTGTAGTGTTGCTAGGCTGTGAGGTAACTCCGACTGTAATGTTGCTGGGCAGTGAGTTAACTCCGACTGTAGTTGTGCTGAGTAGTGAGGTAGCTCCGAGTGTAGTGGTGCTTGGTAGTGGGGTAACACCAACTGTAGTTGTGCTGGGCACAGAGGCAACATTGACTGTAGTGTTGCTGGACACAGAGGTATTACCGACTGCAGTGGTGCTGGGTAGTGATGCAACACCAACTGTAGTTGTGCTGGGCAGTGAGGTAACACCGACGGTTGTGTTGCTGGGCAGTGAGGTAACTCCGACTGTAGTGGTGCTTGGTAGTGAGTTAACACCGGCCGTATTGGTGTTGGGTAGTGAGGTAACACTTACTGTAGATTTTATGGGCAGAGTGGTATCTCCGGCTGTAAGGGTGATGGGCAGTGAGGTAACTCTGGCTGTAGTGGTGTTTTGCAGAGAGGAAACACCGACGGTTGTGGTGCTGGGCAGTGAAGTAACTCTGGCTGTAGTGGTGATGTGCAGTGAAGTAGCTCCGGCTGTAGTGGTGCTGGGTAGTGAAGTAACTCCGGCTGTAGTGGTGATGGGCAGTGAAGTAACTCCGGCTGTAGTGGTACTGGGCAGTGAGTTAACTCCGACTGTAGTTGTGCTGGGTAATGAGGTAACTCCGACTGTAGTGGTGCTTGGTAGTGGGGTAACACCAACTGTAGTTGTGCTGGGCACAGAGGCAACATTGACTGTAGTGTTGCTGGGCATAGAGGTATTACCGACTGTAGTGGTGCTGGGTATTGATGTAACACCGACTGTAGTTGTGCTGGGCAGTGAGGTAACACCGACGGTTGTGTTGCTGGGCAGTGAGGTAAGTTCGACTGTAGTGGTGCTTGGTAGTGAGTTAACACCGGCCGTATTGGTGTTGGGTAGTGAGTTAAAACTTACTGTATATTTTATGGGCAGAGGTGTATCTCCGGCTGTAAGGGTGATGGGCAGTGAGGTAACTCCGGCTGTAGTGGTGTTTTGCAGAGAGGAAACACCGACGGCTGTGGTGCTGGGCAGTGAAGTAACTCCGGCTGTAGTGGTGCTGGGCAGTGAAGTAACTCCGACTGTAATGGTGCTGGGCAGTGAAGTAGCTCCGGCTGTAGTGGTGCTTGGTAGTGAAGTAACTCCGGCTGTAGAGGTGATGGGCAGTGAAGTAACTCCGGCTGTAGTGGTGCTGGGCAGTGAAGTAACTCCGGCTGTAGTGGTACTGGGCAGTGAGGTAAAACCGGCTGTAGTGGTACTGGGCAGTGGGGTAACTCCGGCTATAGTGGTACTGGGCAGTGAAGTAACTCCGACTGTAGTGGTGCTGGGCAGTGAGGTAACGCCGACTGTAGTGGTGGTGGACAGGGAGGTAACACCGACTGTAGTGGTGCTGGGCAGTGAGGTAGCAACGGCTGTAGTGGTGCTGGGCAGTGAGGTAACTCCGAATGTGGTGGTGCTGGGCAGTGAGGTTACAACGACTGTAGTGGTGCTGGGCAGTGAGGTAACATCTTCTGTAGTGGTGCTAGACAGAGAGGTAATTGTAGTGGTGCTGTGCAGAGAGGTAACACCGACGGTAGTGGTGCTGGGCAGTGAAGTAACTCCGGCTGTAGTGGTGCTGGGCAGTGAAGTAACTCCGACTGTAGTGGTGCTGGGCAGTGAAGTAGCTCCGGCTGTAGTGGTGCTTGGTAGTGAAGTAACTCCGGCTGTAGTGGTGATGGGCAGTGAAGTAACTCCGGCTGTAGTGGTGCTGGGCAGTGAAGTAACTCCGGCTGTAGTGGTGCTGGGCAGTGAAGTAGCTCCGGCTGTAGTGGTGCTGGGTAGTGAAGTAACTCCGGCTGTAGTGGTGATGGGCAGTGAAGTAACTCCGCCTGCAGTGGTGATTGGCAATGAAGTAACTCCGGCTGTAGTGGTGATGGGCAGTGAAGTAACTCCGACTGTAGTGGTGCTGGGCAGTGAAGTAACTCCGGCTGTAGTGGTGATAGGTAGTGAGGTAACACCGGCTGTAGTTTTGCTAGGCAGTGAGGTAACACCGGCTGTAGTTGTGCTGGGCAGTGAGGTAACTCCGACTATAGTGGTGCTGGGCAGTGACTTGACACTCTCTGTTGTAGTTGTTGCTGAACTGCTTGGTGTCTCTTTTTCTCCACAATATTGGGATTTTAAAAAAAAATCCTGCACAAAAAAATGCAAAATTGCGGTGTTAAAAATATTTTTTTTTGAACCATTTGTTTAATGTTATATAACCAAAAAAAAATTAAAATTTTAAAATTAAAATTATATATATATATTTTTTTTAAATTTTGAACATCTACGTTCACTAAATTCAACTCAACCAGCGTTCCTGTTACTAAAGGAAACAAATAGTTTAAATTAAAAATTAAATACAGAAGCGATGTCGTTTTTAAGATAGAATTATTGTTTTTAATTTTTTTTTAAATATCATTTTATTGTTTAACTTATGTTAGAAAATCGATCCTGATCTGACCCAAGTTTTGTTATTACAAACACGTTAGAAGAAAGCTCGTTATTTTGTGTGATTGTGGGTATAAAATGCATTCAGCTGTTATTATTTATTTAAAGCCCATGTTGTTTTCCCCAAAATGTTCATTTGCGTCTGCCGTTACGAGGTTTACAAATCTTTGTTTAAATGTTTGAATTAATGTTTACAGTCTTTCATAAAATTCTGCTTCGAACGAGTTGACATTGTTATTTTCTGGAGAATAGCATTGAAGACCATTTATTTCAGTAAAACTTTCTGAAGACCTCGAGTGTGGCGCTGAGATATCAATCACACGTCTGGCTACAGGTCTATGAGATCCTAAGACATCAAGCGCTTGTCTCAACGGGAGTCTATAATGGCCAAATAATACAAGCACACGTTGGCTCCACAATCTATAAGGGCCTAAGATATCAAGCGCGTGTCTGGCTCACAGGCTATTGGGGCCGAATAAGTAAAGCACACGTCTGGCTTCCAGTATATTAGGGCCCAAGTTCTCAAGCCAGGTCTGGCTTCCAGTCTATAAAGGACTAATAAATCAAGCAAAAGTATTTTCTCCCAGTTATAAGGGCCTAAGATATCAAGCGCATGTCTTGCTCACAGTCTATTGGGGCCTAATAAATTAAGCACGCGTCTGGCTTCCCGTCAATAGGGGCCTAATAAATCAAGCAAAAGTCTGTCTTCCAGTATTAAGTGCTTAAGATATCAAGCCATGTCTGGCTCCGAATGTATAAGGGCCTAATAAATCAAGCGCTCGTCTCGCTACCAATCTATTGGGGCCTAATAAATCAATTGCACGTCTAGTTACCAGTCTATGAGGGCCTAATAAATCAAGCGCTCGTCTCGCTACCAATCTATTGGGGCCTAATAAATCAATCACACGTCTAGTTACCAGTCTATGAGGGCCTAATAAATCAAGCACTCGTATTGCTATCAGTACTTAGGATCCTAATAAATTAAGCCCACGTATTGTTATCAGTCTATGAGGGCCTAATAAATCAAGCACACGTATTGCTACCAGTCTATGAGGGCCTAATAAATCAAGCGCTCGTCTCGCTACCAATCTATTGGGGCCTAATAAATCAATCGCACGTCTAGTTACCAGTCTATGAGGGCCTAATAAATCAAGCACTCGTATTGCTATCAGTACTTAGGATCCTAATAAATTAAGCCCACGTATTGTTATCAGTCTATGGGGGCCTAATAACTCAGCCCACGTATTGTTATCAGTCTATGGGGGCCTATTAAATCAAGCCCACGTATTGTTATCAGTCTATGGGGGCCTAATAAATCAAGCCCACGTATTGCTACAAGTCTATGGTGGCCTAACAAATCAAGCCCACGTATTGCTACCAGTCTATGGTGGCCTAATAAATCAAGCGAACGCCAGCCTTCCATTATATGAGGGTCGTTTTTACAGCCAGAGATGCTAATATTTTACATGACAAAAAAACTGAAGCTAAAACTCCATGTCCTTGAAAGAGATCGCGCGTTTTTTTCCCCCAGGCACAACATGTCCCATGTAGTGAAAATGGACGTGTTTGCAAGTTGTAATTTTTAGAATTGTTTCTACTGATGGAGGAAACACTGTTCATAGCTCAGCATCATGTTCACACATACATAGTGTGTGATCGTCAAAGGGGAACGAGTTTGGGAAAAAGAGTGTTAATGCTGATGTGGGATATTTAAAAAAAACAACAACAAAACAATACGGTAGAAAGTAGCACGGATTTGCTGTCTATTTGTTTTGAAAGCTACACGTTCAAGAAATGCACTTTGTCAACAGATGGCGACCAAAAAAGAATGTTACATTAAATGGAAATCAAGCAGGCGGTCTCCAGCTGGGGGAGGGGGGGAGGGGGGGGCTTCATTCGCCAATTACAAAGTCTCCGGGAAACATCCTTAAACTGGATTAACTTCCGCTCTTGATCAGTGCTAGATCACCGAGCCACATTCGTTATACGGTCGAAGTACTTACCACTTGACATAAGACACATGATCATGTTACTTACCTACTATACAAGTAATTTCAAATACTTACCCAAAAACATGGGAATATAAACCCTGTAGTGGCTGAAACTAAAATAGATACACATGAAATAATTAAACATTCAATAAATTTAGAAGAATTCTTGTTTTTTAACAAAAAAAAAAAAAAAAAAAAAAAAAAAAAAATAA
>CAXITT010000046.1:1197566-1222484 GCA_964033795.1 Lymnaea stagnalis | reverse complement strand
TACCCAAAAACATGGGAAAAAAAACCCTGTAGTGGCTGAAAATAAAAAAAAAAAAAAAAAAATAATTAAACATTCAAAAAATTTAAAAAAATTCTTGTTTTTTAAAAAAAAAAAAAAAAAAAAATAAAAATAAAAAATTAGGTACTTTACATTGAGGATTTTTGTTTCTTTTACAAATTCAGAGTCAGCTTCTTTCTTCGTGCAATATTTAACTATTCAACCTGTAATATATTTTCCTAAAAATTTTGCATTTTCTTTATCGTTATAAAAATTGGTCTTTAAGATATAGTGTCGCAGTTGATAGACATTATGCGTCCCTCTAAAATGGCTTAGCGACTCTAAAAAGTTGGGCAACTGTGATTTAAAAAAAAATTAGATGTCGGTAAAAATCATATTCAGTGATAATATACTTATTTTCCTCAATAATGAGTAACAAAATGCAATCGCCATACTGTCATAGAGTAAACCAAAACATCTTCTTTCACTCTATGAAGCGATGCTGACTTTCAAGGATAGAAATCTTACCCCGTATTTCAATTTTTTTTTAGTTTTCATAGTCCTTAATTAAATGCGTTTATTTTTATTCGAACACTCAGTTATCAGTATACGCCAGTGAGGCACAACCCATATGCCAGAGATTATAAGAGAATATTAATGCATAGCCATTTCTGACGGTAATGAGGCATTTAACTAGTCACAGATCATTAAAAAATCACAAATAAACAAACCAGACAGGTTAGAATCAAAATAATCCACTTCTATTAATGCAAAAAAAAAAAAAATTAATAAGTTTTCACGACACACGATTATAATTAGACATTCTTAAATATCCAAAAAAAAAAAATGCATCAAACAAAAAAAATCGCTTTTCCTATCTTGATATCGTGACAAAATGATAACGTAACAATAAAAACTTATTTTATAAAATATTTGAAGACAATATAATAAAAAAAATTAATTTAATTATTTACTTTAAAAAAAAAAAAAGAAAACCTGTTTATTTAATTGCATGAGGACATTTACTTTGAAATTACACGATTGAATCATTCGGTTCAACAAAATTTTGTTTCAGTGTAATTGTTTCGTTTCAATACAAAGCCGGGGATGTGTACAATTCATCTGAAAACAGTTCATCACTGGACCATTTCAGACCACAACTGAGACACATCAATTTCTTATATTAAATCTTAATTTACAGATCTTACTTATCATTTAAGATAAGAAATTACCGATACAAAAAATTAAATTAAAACAAATGTTATGTAAAACTCCCACACAAATAACACACAAATCTAAATGTTAAAGTTTTCCCCAACATACGCTGAATCACCACCACCAGCCATCCTAAGAGAACGCCATACGATCGCGTTGGTTTCATTGCAGACGGTGTCTTCGCTTTGAGAGTGGCCGTCTACACCTTTGTATCTGGTTTTATAGTGGCACTGAGAGGAGAATGGCGCTCTGAACGATCGTATCTGTTTTCCCTATAGTTGGACTGAGCCAGAACGACAAGACCCGACGAATGTTGGTTTTTACTCACAACAGAAGGAATGTAACAAAAGGGAATAATAGGTAGGGTTATTAAAATTCATGGAAACTGTTTTCCACTCATAAGAGTCTATGGCAGTGCTTTCCGACCTGCGGTGCTCGCAAACAGTGGTGCAGCGAGGGTTAGTGCCGAGTCAAGATTTTTGCGTTGGACCACAATTTTCCGCCCTTGTCTCTGTCTCTGTCTCTCTCTCTCTCTCTCTCTCTCTCTCTCTCTCTCTCTCTCTCTCTCTCTCTCTATATATATATATATATATATATATATATATATATATATATATATTTCTCTCTCTCTCTCTCTCTCTCTCTCTCTCTCTCTCTCTCTCTCTCTCTCTCTCTCTCTCTCTCTCTATATATATATATATATATATATATATATATATATATATATATATATATATATATCATATATAAACGTGCCACCCGGGGCGGATTAAAATCTTGGCAAACCCGACGATGCCATTGCATGCATTCTCAGCGGCCGCTAGTTAAGTATGACATTTGACAAAAATGTTGATCTAAAATTATGGGCTTACCAAATTATGGTATCAATATTTATATATTTTTGATAAAGTTCCGCATTAACAATTGTACTTGATTCAATAACTTAAAAGTTTATTTTCTCAGTTTTACAGTTATCTATGTCAGATTTGTATTTTCTTCAATTTTAACATTAATTATTACTCTTGTAGGGCTGCGAGACTTTGTCACCCAAGTATCTTAGGGATGCGAGACTTAGTCAACCAACTCTTGTAGGGGTTCGAGACTTCGTCAACCATCTGTCTTAGAGGTGCGAGACTTCGTCAACAAAGTATTTTAGGAATACGAGACTTCGTCATGCAAATCGCCGGGGGGGGGGGAGTTGCTTGACTTGGTCAGCCAACTCTCGTAGATGTGCAGAATAGAGAAAACTTTGGATAGCCGGGACATCAGCCAGTCGTACGCTCTTTGTTGAGAGGCAGGACAACCCTGAACCCTTTCACTCCCACCCGACAGGAAAACCCCATCCGACAGGAAAACCCCATCCGACAGGAAAACCCCATCCGACAGGAAAACCCCATCCGACAGGAAAACCCCATCCGACAGGAAAACCCCATCCGACAGGAAAACCCCATCCGACGAGAAAACAACAATTTTTTTTTTCGCTGTCAAAGGCAAATGGTTTATACAATTTTAAAAAAAATATATTGTTACGCCAAATATAAGCTTCAAATAAATCACTTAATACATTATTACTATTACACAAGACACCCCACCATACGAACAACCACTTCAGCCCATGGGCTAAGCTCAAGCATTTCCGTGCACATGACAGGATACCTGTAGTTTTTTTTTTTTTAAATACGTTTTGAGATTATTCATACTGAATTTTCAGCATAGATTATTCCCAGAAACAAAGCATTCGTTGAGACGGCGGCCATATCTCCTGTTTGCTTTCAAGCCACTAATCTCCATGCTAACAAGTTCAAGGTGACCGCTTGGAGCAGCCCAGCGACCATGGTGTCGATTCTAATAATTAATATAGCGAGCGCTTAACAATTTCTATGGATTGTGAGAAAACATCCACTAGGGCGACTGTTTGGTCTCTTGTGTGTGTGTGTGTGGGTGGGGGTGGGGGTGGGGCTGCACCCCTAGATTTTGCTCTTAGCTATCGCCACCTAATTTGAATAAAAAATGTATTCGTATAAATTAAAACGCTAATTTTGTTGTGGAAAATGTAAAAAAAAAAAGTAATATGAAACCTGATGATATTAAGTTATAATTATGCATCTTTTTGTTATCGCGTTAGGACACATGCTAACTACAATTAAACTCAGGTGAATTAGTGATCAACTGTGCATCGCTTTAGGACACATGCTAACTTCAGTTTAACTCAGGCGAGTTCTTGATCAACTGTGTTTCCCTTTAGGACGCATGCTAACTTCAGTTTAACTCAGGTGAATTCTTGATCAACTGTATTTCGCTTTAGGACGCATGCTAACTTCAGTTTAACTCAGGTGAATTCTTGATCAACTGTGTTTACCTTTAGTACACATGCTAACTTCAGTTTAACTCAGGCGAATTCTTGATCAACTGTGTTTCCCTTTAGGACGCATGCTAACTTCAGTTTAACTCAGGTGAATTCTTGATCAACTGTATTTCGCTTTAGAACACATGCTAAATTGATTGACCAAAAAAAATTATCCACTCGTTTTCAGTAGAGAGGAGAAGGGGAAGACAGAGAAAAAGATTGGAAGATAACTTTAAGGTTTGGATGGGACTATAACTAGGCGATGCTGTGCGAAGTGAAGAAGACAGAGACGAACGGAGGAGGATGGTTCACATGTCATATGTGGCGCCCCAACGGTCCAAGGACTAAAGGGACATGATGATGATGATGATGATAATTTCAGCTGCAACAGTTATTTTGCTTTTAATTTCTACTTCACGATTTCAATTTGCCATATCATTTATATTCTCCTCAATCATTATGTTAATTTTTTTTATCTAGTGTAATTTTCAAGGAATCACGCCTGCGGGCACGATAGTCGAGGACAATCTTGGTTGTCACTTGGAGGTGAAAATAAGGGGTTGGGGGGTAATTTTACAATTTTCAATTCACTTAAATATCCTTCATTTTTTACTATGGATGAGTTATAGTTTACAGTTAAACATAATTTCAAGTAATAACAAACTTTCTAAATTAAATAATAATAATGAGCTCATTTGAATGATTAGTAAATTCGTAAAAATTGTTTAATCGTCCATTGCAAGCGATTGGATAGTGTTCTTTCACGTACGTTCCCAAGTTTCTGTATTTATTATTATGCACAACTTCGAAAGAGTCACGCTTTCGTTAAATTTTTCGTGGCCTTTTTAATCGAGTCTGTGGTCGAGTGGTGTAAATTGAGTCAATCATTAGCGTGCGGTCATGCGCTCAATCCCAACCAAAGAACAAGTCCAGCAAAAATACCGGCACCCCAGGTGGTTGGGACACGTCAACCTTGGACGGCGACTCATCTGAGAGAAGGAAAATCTGAATCAAATCCCGGGGCAGGCTGATACGTTAATGCAATAAACACTTCCGACAATTCCTGCACAGCTGTAACATCCATACATGGTTTTTCCCTTGAGTTATGCAGGCGCATGGAGAGAGGTGATTAGCAACCGTGATGTGTAAACGTCCACAAAGTTAATACTTAGGGTTTCTCGAAATAATCGTGTCTTTCCTTGTATTCTCAAATGTTCTTTACAATATCAAATTAAATATAAAATTTCAGTTCAATGGACTTTAAATATATATCCAAAGGGATCATCGAAAACAGGTTAACTTGTTTCCCCTTTCATAGAAGTACACCACTAGCCTAATGACATCAAATGACATTATCAGCGCCAATGGAAAGATCATGATTATAATAGCAGTCCCACCTACCATTGCACAAGAGGGTCTCTTGTCCCATATTGAGATTTTAGAACGTTTAAATGAAGTGGTTTCCTTCATGTCAATTTTTAGGCTTTCGTGGATCAATTTTGAAAAGTCATTTGTGATTTCGAGTGGAACCCATGGAGGTATGCTGTTAGCACAATTGCAACGACACAGATCAAGTGATGAAGGAAAATACTTGGTTAGATCATATGAACTTGAAGCCGTTCCCGTTTTAAAATCTTTCTGGGATATAGACATGTTAACAGCGCCAGGAGTGCCAGTTGGCCGAGCTGAAATAGAGGCGCTAACACCGTCTGCAATGGTGCTTTGCAGTAAGGTAACTCCGACTGTATTAGTGTTCAAAAGTGAGGTAACTCCGACTGTAGTGGTGCTGGGCCGTGAGGTGACTCCGACTATAGTTTCGCTGGGCTGTGAGGTAACTCCGACAGTAAAGGTGCTTGGTAATGAGGTATGTCCAACTGTAGTGGTGCTCGGCAGTGAGTTAACTCCGACTGTAGTGGTGCTGGGAAAAAAGTTAACTCCGACTGTATTGGTGCTGGGCAAAGAGTTAACTCCGACTGTAGTGGTGCTGGGCAAAGAGTTAACTCCGACTGTATTGGTGCTGGGCAAAGAGTTAACTCCGACTGTAGTGGTGCTGGGCAGTGAGGTAACTGCGACTGTAGTGGTGCTGGGCAGTGAAGTAACTCCAACTGTAGTGGTACTGGGCAATGAGGCAACTCCGACTGTGGTGGTGCTGTGCAATGAGGTAACTCTGACTGTAGTGGTGCTCGGCAAAGAGCTAACTCCGACTGTAGTGGTGCTTGGCAGTGAGGTAACTCCGTCAGTAGTTGTGCTGGGCAGTGAGGTAACTCCGACTGTAGTTGTGCTGGGCAGTGAGGTATCTCCGTCTGTAGTTGTGCTGGGCCGTGAGGTAACTCCGACTGTAGTTGTGCTGGGCAGTGAGGTAACTCCGACTGTAGTGATGCTCGGCAAAGAGCTAACTCCGACTGTGGTGGTGCTGGGCAATGAGGTAACGCCGACTGTAGTGGTACTTGGCAGTGAGGTAACTCCGTCTGTAGTTGTGCTGGGCAGTGAGGTAACTCCGACTGTAGTTGTGCTGGGCAGTGAGGTAACTCCGACTGTAGTTGTGCTGGGCCGTGAGGTAACTCCGACTATAGTGGGGTTGGGGAGTGAGGTAACTCCGACTATAGTGGTGTTGGGGAGTGAGGTAACTTTGACTGTCGTTGTGCTGGGCAGTGAGTTAACTCCTTTCGGAATTGAATTAACAGAAACGGTTGAAGGGGGATTTGTGGACTTAGACGATGACGGGACACTCACAGTTGATGTGGTTAATGGATATTGTGCAGCTGGTGATTCTTGACAGTTCTGGAGAAAAATAAAAATGAATAGGCGATATCAACAAAGAACATTTTAAAATTTATCCACAAAAAAAAATAGTATTGTATTTGTAAACATATTATTAAATAAAATAATGATTAAATATATTTTTTTTTATGTTCTTTTCTTCCTGCATTCTCAATAAGTTTTGAACGTCTGCTGTGCATTATACTCAAGTTGACCCATGTGCCCGTGACATAAAAAAAACAACAACCCAGTTATCAGAATTACAAATCAATACAGACACATTAAGATTTATAAGATGAGATGTTTTTAAAACAATATAATTTTTAAAAAAAATATGATATTGCCGTGAAGTCTGGTAATTATAAGCTGTAATTTCTTTGCATGGGGTTTGATCGCACTTGACGTTTAACAGCCTTTTGGACAAGTTTGGACTAGATTCTTCACTCAGCTGTGTGTATCCTCGTTTTATTGTTCTCATGGGTGTTACTTTCCTTACAGAGGATACTTCTACAAAAAAAAATAAAATAAAAATAAAGCGTCCTACTTTTCACAACTACGTGTTTAAAAATAAATATTTTTTACAAGCAAATGCAAGGATATAAGTGGATTTAAAATTTATTAAATGAGCTAAACAACAAAATGCAATTCATGAAATGAACTAAGCAACAAAATTTAATTCACTAAATGAACTGAACAACAAAATTAAATTCATCAAATGAACTAAACAACAAAATTCAATACATTTACTGAACTAAACAACAAAATTCAATTTATCAAATGAACTAAACAACAAATATCAATTTATTAAATGAGCTAAAGAACAAAATTCAATTCATTAATTAAGCTAAACAAGACAGTTCAATTCATTAAATGAACTGAACCAAGCGCGTATCTTCACTCTCCTGAACCATACGATCACCCAAAGCGGGAGTGTGGGGAATGCGAGCATCCCCAGTTTGAACAAGCCTGCTTCTCTTAAGTTTATAAGGACCCGTTCTACAGTTGGTTTTGTTAACTTTGATGAGTCTTGGCTGTCCTCGAATATAACTATTTAATACTAGAATAAATGACCCGATGTTATCGAGATAATAGTAAGGTAAGATAAGATAAGATTCTTTTATTGATCCAAATAAATGGAATTGTTTTTTGATTGCATTATACATTTTTAAGCACAAATATAAAACAATTTGAACAGAAGACATTTATAATAAATTTTTTCAAACAGCCATTCAGTGAGTTCTCTTAGCAAAATCGGGGACTTATTAGTTCTCGTTCAGATGTGTGACTTCAGAGGAAGCACGCCGGTAAATTGTCCAGATTGTGGAAAAAAAGAATTTTGGTATGTTATTTGCGATAGTTTTTACCTGCTAATGAAAAACCTCATCACAATTTCTACCCTTAAAAAGAAGTATTTATGTAATTATATTTACGTTTCTATTATCATTAAGTTTTGAAAAGTATTTATCTGGTATATATATATACGCCTACCCTACCCCCTTTCACTCCCTTAAACTACATTTTCCCTCTTAACATGACGTTAAATAAGACAGTCTAAATTATCACTAATATATCACTTTTGTCACTAATGAAGTTAATTGAGGGATGATTTCTACGCTATAAAATTACTTTGGATTTTCCCCTTTTCGTGGCCTTGAATTCCAACTTTTTTCCTCTAAAAATTGTTTAAAAAACATAATCTTAAATTTACAACAACAACAAACAAAAAAAAAAACCCTCTATGTATGATATTGAAATATTTTGTATTAAAGGAATTTGATATATTTTCATCTTCATACAAAAATTTAAAAACACTTTTGCCTTGTTTTTTTTTAAAAATTATGCATTTACAGAAAATTGTAAAACAAAGAATTCTTTTATCTAAAGAAGAATCTCGCAACCGTTTTTCACGTCTATGACAGACTTGAGTGTCTTTAAAAAAAAAAAAAAATGTTAATCTCATAAAAATACACTCTGCCTTTACTTTTCGCAAAGTAAAAGCAAAATAAAATGTTCTTTTTTTTTAAACGAAAATATTAATCCATCTTAATTTTTTAAAATGAAATTTTCAAGTGTTTAAAATGCTTGAAATATTTCCTTAATTGATACTTTAAATGTATTTGGTATTTTTAATAATAATACTTAAAAATTACTAAAATAAAAGCGGATTTAACATTTTTCATGCGCATTTAAATTTATTTGATTTCTGTAAAACAACTATGATTGTTTTTAGGAATCGGAAAGTACTTAAATCCTATAAGCTCATTGGCGTTATGTCACTATAGCTCATTCTTATATATATGTTATGTTAGCGCTTTGGTTAAACTTTGGTATTTTGATCCTCAGTGACGTAGTAAGATGAGAGCAATATCGCCCTACAAAGTCCAAGACTTTATTTTTCCTCATGGAAGGCGTCCACTGAACTCCAGTCGTGTTGTTTGTGGCTCAAGCAACAAATAGGGTAGCAACAACATGTATCTTCTTCTAGAGGAGTTTGGCTGTCAGTTGGCTGTAATCGACCTGGCTTTTTAAGATTTCTATTACATATTTTCCTATGTATTTGTGTTGCAACGAGAAAATGTTAACATCATTTGAGTAATTTTTAAGATTTAAGAATCACCTTTGGCGCATTTAGTGGAATTTTTATTTTGTACGCTATTGAAAACACTACAATACCATATTTTCAGAGACAATTATCTGTATTGATTTTCTTATTTAAGAACGTAGATCGGCTTATGACCCAAGGTTTGTTAGTTCAAACACGTTAAAAGAAAGCTCGTCACTTTGTGTGTTGATGTGTGTGTGTGTGAAATTTATTTATTTTTAGGAGAATAGCCGTGAAGACCATTTCAAAGTAAACCTTTCTGAAATGTCTCGATTGTGGCCTTGAGAAGCCAAGCGCAAATGTGGCTCCCAGGCTACGATGACCGTTTTAGCAGCCGGAGATTATAATACAGTACATGGCGAAAAATCAGTATTGGAAATCCTGCACCTTGGAACTGCGCATGCGTTTGGCTGAGATCTATGTCTCCGGGCAAAACGTGTTCCGTGTGGCAAAGAAGAAGTGGTGTTGGCAAGTAGTTTTTATTTTATTTTTAGTGGATATATTTATATCGACGGAAGGAAACATTCATATTTGGCAATCATCGTCGCACATACTTAAGTGGTGATAAAGAGGAACGAGTTTGGGGAAAATATTGTTAATGCTAATAAGAGAGATTTAAAAACAATAAGATTGAAAGTAACACGGATATGCTTTCTATTTGTTTGGAAGGCTAGACGTTCGAGAAATGCAATTTTTCAACAGATTCTGATGGCGAATCGAAGTCTAGTCGACCAGTTAGAGTGTTACATTAAATGGAAGTCTAGCAGGCGGTCTCCAGCGGGTGCTTCATTCGCAACATGCAAAGTCTTGGACCAACATCCTTAAATTGGATAAGTTCCGCTCTTGATCAGTGCTAGATCACTGAGCCACACTCGTACACGATCAAACTACTTACAACTAGACATAAGATACATGATCAAATTACTTACCTACTCTTACATGGACTTTCAAATACTTACCCAAGGAAACACTATACATAGAAACCCTGTAGTGGCTGAAACTAAAATAGATATACATTAAATATTTAACCTTTCAGTAAATTTACAAGAATTTTTTTTTTTTCAGAGTAAAAATGAAATTAATAATTTTACATTGAGTATTTTTATTTCTTCTTAGACTTCAGAGTGTCAGCTTATTATTTCTTCTTAGACTTCAGAGTATCAGCTTATTATTTCTTCTTAGACTTCAGAGTGTCAGCTTATTATTTCTTCTTAGATTTCAGAGCGTCAGCTTATTATTTCTTCGTGCAATATTCAATTAATCAAATCTGTAATCTATATACCTCTATATATTTTGTTTTTTCTTTATTATTATAAAATATCTGAATTAAAAATATTGTAATTTAGTAGTCGGTCACTTTGTACCCCTCTAAAATGGCTTAGCGACTCTAAAACGTTGTGCAACTGTGATCTATTTTAAAACCATTTTTAAGTAGGTAAAAATCATATACTGTGATAATATACTTATTTTTCCTAAATAGCTTACATAATGATTAAAATAAAATAAAATCGCCATACTATAAGTAAACTAAAAAAATCTCAACATATTTTACGAAGAAATAATAACTAACAAGAGTAGAACTCTTAGTAGCGTGTTACAAATCTATTAGTTTTCAAAGTATTGAAATCAATGTGGAGGCTTTTTTTCGCACTCATAAGCCATCAGTATATGTCAGTGCGACACAACCCATATGCTGGAGATAATACGGTAATAATAATGCATATCCATTTCTAACGGTATTTAGGCATTTTACTAGATCGTTAAACACAATAAACAAACAAACCAACAAACAAACATACACATAAACAAGCAAGACCCTCGAGCTAACAACGGAAACACAAGCATAATGTTTGAATGCAAATCTTCTATTATTATCCATAACCAACTAATAATTAAAAAAAATTTCCTACGATCATAATTCGACATTCTTAGGTATCCCATCAAAATGAACTATAACGGAAAGAAAATAATTTGGATGGATTTTTTTTTCTTAAAAGCGTCTACGAAACATAATAGACACATTGAATTATTATATCGAGACAAAATGTTAGCGTAAGAGTCAGTTCACGCGATCAAATTCCATTTAAATTAGCTTCAAAGTTGCGTCAAACTTTTGTATGAACGCACAATTTTGTGCGCGGTTTCTTTTTCCTTTTTTTGTGTGAAAAAAAAAAGAATTTGTTCATATATCTAGTAATTTGAAAGTTGTGACAAGGCTTCATAGAAAAATCGCGTCAAATGTATCAACGAAAACTTGAAAGAGATTTGATATGTGAACTGAGCTTAAGGCTCGAAGGAAATGTAAAATAAAAATAACCTTTAAATTCTTTACTTTAAAAAAGTTCTGTTCCTTTTATTCTACATTGAAGTTTACAATGAAATGACACAATTAAATGACTGAGTCAAGAAAATGTTTTTTTAGTGTAATTGTTATGTTACAAATTAAAAGCGAAAATACATACAGTTCATTTGAAAACAATTCATCGCCGGAGCATTTCAGACTACGACTGAGGCCCATCATTTCTCGTTGTAAATTTAATTTACAGAATGTACCTATCATTTTAAAAGAAGAAAGTAACGATCTAACAGTTAAATAAAACCAACTTTCATGTAAAACACCAAACAAAAAAAAACCAACTTTCATGTAAAAAAACAAACAAAAAAAAACAACAACAACAAAAAAAAAAAAAACAAAAAAAAAACGCAAAAAACAACAACAAAAAAAACAACAACCATAATCTAATGTTAAAGTTTTCCCTAATATACCATGAATCACCACCAGCAGCCATCCTAAGAGAACGCCATACGATCGTGTTGGCTTCATTGCGGGCAGAGTTTTCACTGGGAGAGTGGCCGTCTAAACGATTGCATCTGTTTTTTATAGTTGCATTGAGACAAAACGACCCGACCCGATCGATGTTCGTCATTTATTCACAACAGGAGAACATTGACAAAATGGGAAATTTCTTTACGGTCAACAAAATGAGTGAGAGTCTTTTGCCTGGTTTTACAACCTGGGGTGCACGCCAAATGGGGCCGTGGCCAGGATTAGTGCCGCCAAATTTGACCAAAATTGCCGCCTGTTATATATTATTGAAAAACGTGGCGCCTGGGGCGGACAGAACCCTTGGCGCACCATACGTCGCCATAAAGATCAGTCTCAGGGGTTGCTAGTTTATTATACGATTTGAGGAGCTATTGATGTTAAAATTACGATATAAATAATTATAGATACAAATAAGTTTTTCACTAACACATTTTCAATTGAATAACTCACAAGTTTAGTTTCTAATTTTTTAACGTTATTTCTGTAATTCGATAAACAAAACAGATGCGTATGTTATCAATTTTAAAATTCATTTTTACTTTTATAGGGGTGCGAGAGTTAGACCACCGGCTCGTAATTGTTGCATGCCTCCGCCAATCAGCTCTCAGGGTTGCAAGATGAGCGTCGGCCACATTGGAAGGGTGCTTAACTCCGTCAGCTAATTCGTAAGAGGTGCGAACACCGGCAATCAACTCGTAGGGTGTAAACTCCGACAACCGATTCGTAGGGATGTGAGAGATTCCGACAACACAGTCGTAGGGGGTGTGAACAACGGCCACCCACTCGTAAAGGTGGGATTCTGACAATACACTCGTAAGGGGTGTATCCAGTCTACATGGAGATCCCACGAAAGTAGCAAAAATAAAAAAAGGCAGGCTACGCTGGGCAGGACACTTAGAGAGAATGACAGATGAGTGAAGAGGGTGCGTCACCGAAACCCCAGTGGAAAACGGCTCAAAGGCTGACCTAGGCATAGACGGATGGATGATGTGGAAAAAAATCAACAACAACTGGGAATCCAAGCATCGGAGGAAAAGCATTAGTCAGGTCTGAGTGAAAGGAGGTAGTGAGGCTGGCCAAGGTCCTAAATGGGCTGTAGCGCCCCAGGGATGGATGTGAGCACCGGCAACGACCTCGTTAGGGTGAGATTTTGACACATGCATTCGTAGGGGGGTGTCAACACCAATCACCAACTCGCAGAAGTGCGATTCCGACACGAAAATTCGTAAGGGGGTGTCAACACCAATCACCAACTGGCAGAAGTGAGATTCCGACACAAAAATTCGTAGTGGGTGTCAACACCAGCCACCAATTCGTAATGCTGTAGAACAGAAGAAATTTTATACAACACCACAATATATCAACACTTATTTCAGCCCATGTAAGAGGCTAAAACATTTCCGTGCACATAATAGGATACCTCAAGTTATTGACAGATTTAGACATTAGTCATGCTGAATTTTCAGGACGGATTATCTGCACAAACGATCGAACTGTTTGTTGAGACGGAGCACACACATCCTGTTTGCTTTCAAGCCACTGTGTCAATGCTGACAGTTGAAGGCGAGTGGTGTTGATTCTAATAATTAATGTAAGGAGTGCTCTAAACGATGCCAGACACTCATTCGCCGTTCAAGTTCGTCCGGCAAGGTGTTGGAGGATGATATTTAAGTGGGGTTTGTGTGACCTCCCGTCTAGCCGAAGCAAGTCTGCTCACTCTTGTCGCAGGACTAGTTAGCCACCAGCCAGGCAGACGGGAGCGCTGTCGCCAGGCCCCACCAGCTGCCATTTTGTGTAGTTCATAAAGTCGATTGTGTTTAGTTGTTATTTTACAGCGTTCCATTAATTTATTTTTATTTGTTATATTTTTAATGTAGGAAAATATTAAATAATTTGATCATATCCTGTCATATGCTTTTGACGTTTAAAATACATATTACATCGACCATAAGGGTATAATCTTCATTGTTTTTGCTTAAGTTGGTTTATTTTTGTGTGTGTGGTTATAATCTTTGTCACGTTTTATGCTTGTGAGCAGACTATTTACACCAGTGGTTCTCAATCTGTTTGTTGAAAAAACCTTTGGAGGTCTAACAGCCCTTACACACTAGTTCGCCTAAGACCATCGGGAAACACATATTTATGAAGTAGCAAATAACATAATTTATTTTATGGGTGTGAGATCACGACAACATGAGGAACTGTGTTAGAGGGTCATGGTAATAGGAAGATTGAGAACCACAGCCTGTTCTCTAGGCCAGATAACTTAAATATTTAATTATAAATTTTATTGGACTTTCGATTAGTTGACTTGGGCTTTTGTCATACCAAAAAAAAAAAGTAATAATAATTAAAAAAACAAAGAAAAAGAAATGTGCTGAAGCTGTGGTCAGGATCGCTGACAACATGGAGATGGGGAGGATGGTTGCAGAAAGGTGAGTCCCGGGCGAAGCTGCTTTAAAAGTCCATATCAATTCTAAATGTATCCTTTTTTTAAAAAAAAAGTGTTAAATCCCAAAAACGTTGATATGGCCACAGCCCGGTTTCATCATTTGCTTTCCTCTCCCTAGGCTGGATACACATCGCGCCTTCATAATTAGCATCTATGTTTTTGGTGTCCTTTGAAAAGTACATTTATAAATGAAATACGTTTGTACTAGATATAGCCTGTTAAACATTGGCGATAGCAATGCATGAACTTATCATCTACGTTACCTGACAAAACCTAATTACCAAGTAACGCACACAAGAAAATATTACTGACCAAACGCAGTTGCGTTATTTTAAAAAAAATAATCATTTAGCTTAGTTATGACGAATTCAATTTAGCGCGCTATTGAACTCATTATTGAACCACACTTTCTTTCAAATAAATGATCGCTTCGTAATGAAAAGACACACTGCGTAAAATGTCGGAGACTCAAAGGTAGTAAACACACATGGACACACACACACACACACTCTCTTCCTCATTTGCACAGGAACAATGAATGAAAGATACACATTTTACGGGCAGTGAGTCACTATGCAATTTAGCTGGAGACAAAGCAATGCATATCGCATTTCCTCCTGACAGCTGATCGATAACAAGAATGGTTTATATAATGAAGGACATTTTCTTTCTTTTGATAGAATAGAATATGTAATGAAGGACATTTTCTTTCTTTTGATACAATAGAATATATCATGATCAAATACGAATATTTATCAAAATAATTTTAAAGTTTTAAATTTGTCTTTTACATAAAAAAAGTGGAAAATCCTTTATGGCAATTTTATCCCTAGGATATGGAAAAGCCATTCTAAAGGTTCAATTATTTCTAAGAGTAAAAAAAAATTGTGTTCCTAATTTCTACATTTTTACTCAATTTTAAGGATTGTTATGTGTCTAGTGTTCAGTTCTTCAACAAGCTTACTTAGAAAGAAGTGTCGCCGTACCTTGACATAATTCCCCCCGGGGGTGAGCTCCAAAAGTGCGCCAAAATTCCACAGGCATCATATCTATCATTTTATATGTAACCCCCTCAAAAGTACCGACCGGAGCGGTCACTCCCACTTCGTCGGGTAGACTTCTGCTTGAAACAGCGGATATCAAAGATTTTGTTCCTGGTGAGTCCCCTCTACACGAATTAATGACCCATGCACAGAATCTATTTATCGATGTGACGTCGGTCCCAATCACTGGTTAGGTCCATGTTATTCTCCCTATTTTTGTTTTACGACTAGGAGACCCGCGGCTTAGCATACGCCGCGAGCTTTTTGGGGTGTACGCTTGGCTGACAAGCGAGGGTGGTGCAGGAGAGGGGGGGACGGTAGCTCCACAGCAGGGCGCATGTCTCGAGACTAACGATGGGCAGGCAATGGAAGGGAGGGTTTGCCTGCGTCTTGGTTGCTCTGGCGTGTTTCTATATATAGCCTGCGTCATCGTCTTCTTGCTTCTTGCCCTAGTTTCACTGGCGACTAATATTATTTACAATTAGATAAAGCCCGCCAAACATTGGCGACAACTTGATGCGGTGTGCGCATGACTGGCAAGCGATGGTGGTGCAGGAGGGGGGCGGTAGCTCCACCTCAGTGCGCATGTCTCGAGACCAAAATGGGCATGCAAGGGAAGGGAGGGGAGGGTTTGCCTGCGCCTTGCTTGCTCTGGCGTATCTATATATAGCCCGCGTCGTCGCTTCTTGATCGCCCTAGTTTTGCTGGCGAATTATATATATAGATGGTCTTCTCCACCCGACTTTTCACTATAAACAAAACACAGCTCACGTCAAGGCACAACTCAAGTCGATAATTGCCTTGGTCATCTTTACATGCACAGGACGAACAACTAAACAATGTTTTTATTCTATTTCTTGAGAAATGCTTGAAATTCGAAGGTTTTTTTTGTGTGTGATAAAGGCATTTTTTTGTGTTAAAACATTAAGCTTAAATAGAAAATTCTTCTTCTTCTACATATTAAGGGCCCACGATAAAAGTATTGATAATTCTAACTCCTACGTTAGTAGAAGGTTTTTAGTCTTTTACTGAGATGCTTTTAAATTTTGCAGTGTTTAGTACCAATAAAAATTCCTTGGAATATAACATTAAAAAATATTAAATTATTACCATTTAAAAAAGAAAAATTCCCATTTTATACTTCCTTTGTAAAAAGTAACTTAGTGTAAAGGAATTTTACCTGTAATCTTAAAATAATGTTCGAATTAAAAAATAATAATATGAAAATGTAATATTTTGGACTTACATTTTCTTTAATTAAAAAAATGACAACAATTCCATATTTATAAATATTCAAAATATGGGCTGAGATTTGATCTTGCGCATATAACAGCGTCACGCAAGAGTACCGCGAGCTGAACGATATCAAATGACGCTATGCTCATCACAAAACAAACTATCATGACAATTCCCGTCACGCCTATCACAGTGTTCGATGGTCGATTGTGAAACGTGGAGATTTTAGAGCGTTGAAACGTAGTGGTTTCTTCTTTGAAAACCTTCAGTGTTTGTTCGATGGAAAGTGTTATTTCTTTGATGGTTTCTTTGGAGAAAACTGAAAACCTCCTGTTGTCGTCACACGGACACGGACATAAGCTGGAGAACGTCCGCAGTGGCGTTACTGGCTTGGACAGCATTGGATTGTGATCGGTACTAAGGTCAGTTGTGGAGGCTCCATTGCTCGAGGTGTTAGAGGTGTCGAATATTTTGGCTGAAGTAAGGGGAGTGTCCGAACTTTGGGGTGAGGGGCTTACTGTTGTAAGATCTACGTTCGCGAATTGTGGTGAAAATCTTGTTATTGTGGTTGTAGGATCTGGGGTAGTGATATGCGTTGGGATGCTTAGATTCGTTGCAGGGTTTGTGTTGGAGCTAAGTAGTGAAGTGCTGTCAGTTGTTTTAAGACCTGGCATGGAGCTTGGTGCTGACGTGCTGACGTTTGTTGTATGCTCCGTGGTTGAGCTAGCTGATGAGGTGCTGAATGATGCTTTAGGATCTGTAGTTGAGCTATGTGGTGAGTTGCTGACTGTTGAAGGATGTGTTGTTGAACTAGGTGGTGAGGTACTTACTGTAGAAGGATGTGTAATTGAGCTAGGTGGTGAGGTACTTACTGATGAAGGATGTGTTGTTGAGCTAGGTGGTGAGGTACTTTCTGTTGTAGGACGTGTAACTGAGCTAGGTGGTGAGGTACTTACTGATGAATGATCTGTTGTTGAGCTAGGTGGTGAGGTACTGACTGTTGAAGGACGTGTTGTGGAGCTAGGCGGTGAGGTACTGACTGTTGAAGGACGTGTTGTGGAGCTAGGTGGTGAGGTACTGACTGTTGTAGGACGTGTAACTGAGCTAGGTGGTGAGGTACTTACTGTTGTAGGACGTGTAACTGAGCTAGGTGGTGAGGTACTTACTGATGAAGGATGTGTTGTTGAGCTAGGTGGTGAGGTACTGGCTGTTGAAGGACGTGTTGTGGAGCTAGGTGGTGAGGTACTGACTGTTGAAGGACGTGTTGTGGAGCTAGGTGGTGAGGTACTGACTGTTGTAGGATCTGTGACTGAGCTAGGTGGTGAGGTACTGACTGTTGTAGGACGTGTAATTGAGCTAGGTGGTGAGGTACTTACTGATGAAGGATGTTTTGTTGAGGTAGGTGGTGAGGTACTGACTGATGAAGGATGTGTTTTTGAGCTAGGTGGTGAGGTACTGACTGATGAATGATGTGTTGTTGAGCTAGGTGGTGAGGTACTGACTGATGAAGGATGTGTTGTTGAGCTAGGTGGTGAGGTACTGACTGATGAAGGATGTGTTGTTGAGCTAGGTGGTGAGGTACTTACTGATGAAGGATGTGTTATTGAGCTAGGTGGTGAGGTACTGACTGATGAAGGATGTGTTGTTGAGCTAGAGGGTGAGGTACTGACTGATGAAGGATGTGTAATTGAGCTAGGCGGTGAGGTACTGACTGTTGTAGGACGTATAGCTAAGCTAGGTGGTGAGGTACTTACTGATGAAGGATGTGTAATTGAGCTAGTCGATGAGGTACTTACTGATGAAGGATGTGTAATTGAGATAGGCGGTGAGGTACTGACTGTTGTAGGACGTGTAATTGAGCTAGGTGGTGAGGTACTTACTGATGAAGGATGTGTTGTTGAGCTAGGCGGTGAGGTACTGACTGTTGTAGGACGTGTAACTGAGCTAGGCGGTGAGGTACTGACTGTTGTAGGACCTGTAACTGAGCTAGGTGGTGAGGTACTTACTGTAGAAGGGTGTGTAATTGAGCTAGGTGGTGAGGTGCTGACTGTTGTAGGACGTGTAATTGAGCTAGGTGGTGAGGTGCTTAATGTTGAAGGATGCGTATTTGAGGTAGGTGGTGAGGTACTTAATGTTGAAGGATGCGTAGTTGAGCTAGGTGGTGAGGTACTTAATGTTGAAGGATGCGTAGTTGAGCTAGGTGGTGAGGTACTTACTGATGAAGGATATGTGGTTGAGCTTTTTGGTGATGCACTAAAGGCGGTTTTTGGATCTGAAGTGGCTTTTGGTGGTGAGTAGCTATCGGTTGCTGTAGTACCTGTGGTGGGGCTTGGTAGCGCGGTGCTTACGAAAGTTGCAGGATCTGCAGTGTAGTTTGGCGGTGAGTAGTTCAATGTTGCTGAGGTATCTTTTGTGGCCATTGATGCTGAAGTGCTGAATGTTGTTTTAGGATCTGTACTGGAGCCAGGTGGTGATGTGCTGTCTGTTGAAGGATTCATAAAGGAGCTGGTTGGTGAGGTGCTAATGGTCGGATATGTTTTGGAGCCATGTGGTGAAGTGATAATTGATTTAGCATCTGTAATTGATCTAGGGGGTGTGGCGCTGACTGTAGTTATATAATCTGTGGTTAAGGTAGTCGCTGAGGTACTAATTGTCGGATCAGCGTTGACGCCAGGTGCTGAGGTACTAATTGTAGCATATGTTTTGGGGCCAGAATTACTTGATGTGCTAGAAAAATTCTTGTCTTCATCGCACACCTACACAGAAAAAAAAGTGTTTTCAAGTTTTCTCCAAAACTTTAAAATTCACGCTAGTTACCAAACTAATTTTTAAGATATTATTTCACTAAACCATTTAACAGCTCACGCTCCTAAGAAATACAAAGAATCATGCTGTCATTGAAATACTTATGATCGCACTACTCATCAAAACCTTACCAGGTTACTTACACCGCTGTTGTAATTTGCGCTTCCTACACCCAATACGTGACAGAAACCATTTTTTGCGCTCCTGCAGTACGCTCCAAGTATCCCCTCGCCATTCACATGATGTGTTCCCTTTGGGAATGATGTTTTGCACGCATAGTATTCAATTGCGTTCGCTAAGTGAATAAAATAGCATTTAATGAATCGCTCTAAAATCACGATTTTTTTTATTACTTGTTTTGAACGTAAGCCTAGAACATGATTGATCAATATTTATATAATTTCTTGATCGAAATTCAATTACATATTATAATGTCCGTTTTCTTTGTAACTTATTAGTATGTTTAGATACTAAGGGGATACCTACCAATGACAAATCCCTTTTCAGTTTTAACACTTTTAGAATTGACTCAAAATATATTGTATACAAACATTATAGAAGCTCCTTATGTGTGCTAAAGTGAAATGATATCTAAATGAAATGGCACCAAACGTGCCTTTGTTTACAATTTCACATCATATAGGTACAGTTAAAACGAACCAATAGCTTTTCACTATAACCTATTTGACAAAAAATACCACGATACAATTTAACACTTCCTTGGGAGGTCTTATTAGGTTCAGATTTTATCCTGGGACAAAGTAGTTTATTATGACCTTTCAATAACATGTAATGGATTAAGGCTCTGAACATCTTTAATTACACCCCCCCCTTTTTTTTGGCGTTGAGGATTGGGGGGGGGGGGCGGGAAACACCATTGCTTTTGTTAACAATGAACTTTTCCAATGAACTTCAGTTAAGTTTATTGAATGGGAAAATCTTGAGTTTAGTGTCGGGACGGGGCATGAGGCCTACAACCATTCCATGATTTACTACTTTGGGGACGGATCTGATGGGACGGTGTAGAGAACACACGCACGGAGCTTAGTTAAAATTGAAACTATCTGTTTATAGACTGAACCAAATACTCCTTCCACCACAAACTTTTTTTTCCCTACGCTCAAAAAAATGTTGCCAGGTTTAGGAACACTCCCCATCACTCCACTCCCCACCTTTTCCTTTTCATCAGTATGTTATTGATAATTTATAACTAGATTTAATCTTTTTAATTTTTTTTTTTAAATCAACAGCCCCACTTACATTTAATCAGTGCGCAGTCAGTATATAGCTTCGTCGTCGCGAGAAACCAGTACTCATTGCTCGCATCGTCCACTTCAAAGTCGTACTGACATCGTCGCCATTCGGATGGTACGAGTGACGTCGCGCAGGATCCGCTGGAGAAACTTTGTATTCCGAAAAAACGGGGTGACCCCATCGTAGCTTCCACCATCAGGCGGTTTCCTCTTATGGAATATTCACCCGGACTGCCTTTATTCAGTGGGTCGGGGACCGTTGCACTCCATGTCGTGTTATAAATCTGTTAGAAGAAGCCCCGTGGGGATGTTTGAAAAACGTAATAGCGTAGCGTTGGGGTGAGACAAATCAACATTACTACCCCTGCGGTGGCGATAGAAAAGACATCTTTAGTTGAAATTAATAGACATTTCATGTCACCTAACCTCAGAACCATCGTGTAGCCTGCAACCGGTACCCTGTCGGGGATTAGGGGGGGGGGGAGGAGGGGCTCGGATATTTTTGCGGCTCAAAGTTTTGCTGTAGTCAATTTTTTATTTATTATCTTTAAATCCATAGTGGGGGAGCGACGAAGCCGTAAACTGGGAAGGTTGGGGGGGGGGGGCGGCACGAGAAGCCACGGGATGACTCTGCCGGACAGGTTTGTGTTAAACAGATTTTTTTTGTTTTTCATATTACCGAAAATTGATGTTTCTTTAATGATCCCTTCAACTGGTTTTTTGGGGTGAACTACGTAATTAATGAATTAAATAAAATTTTCGTATATTCAGTGGATTGAAGTATTTATTGGGAGTTTCAAACGACTATAACTTTCTACAGATAATTTACTAAATGTCTCGTCCATATACTCTACAACACTATTCTTTGCCACATCCATCGATGTATTTTAATTGACTATTTAGAAGAAAGACTTTTTTCTAAACATTGTACCAAAAATGTAATTGATAGATCCTCGATATGCTAATTTAAAAAAAAAAGGATTGAATTTCCTTTTCTTTCTACTGGATTCTCATCTAAAAATATTAAATATTTAAATAATGGGAGCAAATGGGTGAGAAAGATTATAATTCTGATATAAAAAGAGAAAAATTAGCTGGAATTTTATACATTTATCATTGTTGTACACATTTTTTCTCAGTGAGGCACTTGACGTGTTCTGGGAAGGGATGTAGGGCAGGGCAGTGTATAATCGAATCATAACTTTTATAGCCACACAGAGGCCTGAGTTAACAAAGAGATACCAACCGCAGTAGACTCATCCACTGATATGTTAAACTTATCTTAGCTTTGGACGACATAGCAGGTGTATGACTAAACACTATGATAATTCATATGAGCATAGCTCACGGGATACGCCACCAGTATGCGGATCTGTGGCAGAGTTGCAGGAATTCACGTTCATACGCCAGTTCTGTAGACCAAGATGCCACCCTTTTGATTTCCGATCTTTGGGCTATCAACGGAACACGTCATGTTTAAAATACCTTTATCGTCGTATGGCTTATGGTCACGAGCCTGACGTAGTCCGCCCCAAGTATGGCGTACTCTGAGGTCAAGCTTGAAATAGGGGGAGGCATGTCCAGGATATTTGGAGAAAAATACTGAAACAGAT
This sequence comes from Lymnaea stagnalis, assembly GCA_964033795.1. Classification (NCBI taxonomy): domain Eukaryota; kingdom Metazoa; phylum Mollusca; class Gastropoda; family Lymnaeidae; genus Lymnaea; species Lymnaea stagnalis. Next base: position 1,200,334 of record CAXITT010000046.1, on the reverse strand, counting down.
AGTTGGATCTAATGAAACTCAACGAATAATAATACTCAGAGCAAAGATCTGTATATTTATTAATAGTTTTAAGCTAAAACATCATTATAAAAGATTATACTTTGTGTTTTCCCAGTTGCTTTTCTACCATAGTTTGGTTATAAAGTTTTGCCATTTTGCACACCGTTAAAAGAAGAACATGACTGATTCATCGACAGTTTTCTTTTATTATTTATTTTTTATACAAATCGTTGATATTAACTTAGTTTCTTTCCGAGTTTGTGGCGAAATCTACGGACGGCTAATTGACCTACTTCCCGTCAACTTATAGAGTTGAATCTTAGCACATAGACTTAATGCTGATGACAACACATTCTTTTAAATTTTTACCGCCACCCTACTCCCCAACCCCCAACTCTTTGTTTTTCTTCACGTAGGTAGAAGGACTGTTCAAAGAATTTTGAAATAAATACTTTTTTTTCGTTTGTAGAACAATTGTGTAGCATTGTATTTATGACGTACTTGGGTATGCAGTAAAAATAAAAAAATTTTTTTTTGAAAGGGTGAAAATGAAGAACATGTGAGATTTGTTTGCGCCAAAATTTTACCCATTTACATAACAACTTCTAAATAAATGGACAAAAAATTACGTATATTAACATTAATGCAAACATGAGTGCACATAAAGGATTTATACTTAAACTTTTTTAAGGGACAGTTTCATTTGTTACTAATCGCACGCCTAATGTGCTGTTTCAAGCTTAAGAATAAACTTACCGTCTCTGTGACCCATACAATGACCACAACATTTTTGGTTGCTGTTACAGTGATCACGTTATTATCCGGCGAACTGACATCTATTTGTGTACTTTCGTAAACATTCAGAGTTAGAATGCCTGTTGCAGTTGAGCTGTTTTTTTGGGGGGGGGGGAATTAAGAAATAATGGTGGACACATGTAGAAATATGATTGTTTTAGTCTTTGTAAAAAATTTCAGGGTCTATCTAGAAATATTAAACTCTTAAGAAACAAACGTGAGCACTTTACAGGAATCATATCTGAGCACTGTAGAAAATGTACAGCTGGCGAATGAGCCCAAATCCCATACGCTACGGAATGGCCACCAGATGGGGAATTTTCAGGGACCCTTTTGGGACTATTACGCACTGTCCCATATATTTTTAAAGAAAAATCCACCTATCTATAGACGTTAATTTCTGTAAAAAAATACATGGACATATGGGGTCATTACACGGGGTCTAACGTAAACGGTGTTATTTGTCTCCCACCTACACGAAGCAACGGCAGGATGGGCGCGTGAAGAAAGACAGATGAAGGAAGTTGCAAATCTAACCCAGGGAGAAAAGCAATCATCATTTCATAGTCCATTTAATCTGAGGCCATTACATTAATCATAGCTTATTTGATATCTTGGAGTGTATGTTACCACAGTTCACCGTCACTCACTAACATTTTTCTGTAAGACTTTATCTTAAAGTTGTCACTTTAGCATTACCATATTCAAAACAACAACTTATGATTAAAAAAAACAAAAAAAACAATAACTCTATCATAAAAATAAGTAATTTAGGAACAAGGCCATTATTCGGGAAATTAAAATGTTAACTTACAAACTTACAACAAAAAATCTGTAACAGTTTGGAGGAGGTTACTAAGCAACGACCCACTTCGACTGGTAACTGTGACGTCATTATCGTCATACACTGAAGTGACGGTAAACTATAAAAATGGCAATAATTGTTTATTTTAAAAATCTGAGAAAATATGCAGTTTTTATTTTAAAAAATTATGAAATTAAAAACGAATTTCTATGTTTCCTCTGGCTGGAATTAAGTCTAAGGAAACACAATGTTTAGAGGAGTACTGCGTTTTAAGAATCTCAATAGCTTGCCCCCTTTGAAAATGCTGTTATAGCTTCTTCACAGTTCGGGAACCTCCGGTCTATTGAATTATAACTCGACAGGATCTCGAAGTTAAATATACTATTTTATCCGGTATATGTACCCGGTTGTCATATGTTATGATGCTACAATACATTATGAGCATTTGCCGATCATAAACTATAACAAGGAATTACTTCTTTCGTCAATGTATCACTGATCCGTTAACGTTCAATCCAAAAAAAAAAACAAAAAAAAAAAAACAAAAAAAAACAAACTTTTAAACCAAACCTTAAAAAAACAAACAAACAAAAAATCGATTTTTGTTGAAATATCGCTGATATAATTGTATTAATATTAATATGCATCCGGACGGATCCCTTTTGCAAGGAGCAAACCTACCGAGTAGCTCTTGTAAGACCCGGTCGGAGAAAACACGAAATAGCTGTTTCCTAAGAGATGCTCCGGATAAATCAGTGTGCTGCTGACATCATTCGATGTTTCTTTGTGATACAGCACCACCGTCACGTCATGCGTGGACAGCAGTACGGCGGCGCTTTTGGAAACACCTGGGATCAAAATGCGAGGAAAAATACACACGGAGCAAAGTATATTCAAACTCTGTTAGAATAGAACACCTCACCAGGTCCGTTTCAGCTGTGCCAAAGGAGTGTCCGGATTCCTAGACAAACACTAAAACAATGCAGCTTATTTTTCAGTTAATCATTTATTCAAACAAAGGTTTAAAATGTTTTTAATTATGCATATGTATTTTTAAATATTATTTATAAAGATGGTTCGGGGTAGGTTATTATTACTTTTTTTTTTCAAAGCTTGACAGTGTTGCGGATGCCGGAATAATCACCCCCCCCCCCAAAAAAAAAAAATG
>CAXITT010000046.1:1175654-1194061 GCA_964033795.1 Lymnaea stagnalis | reverse complement strand
CCCCCCCCACCTCCCGACATAACCCTTAATAATCTCTTTATCTGTATAGATAAAATTTCGGAATACACAAATAATAAATGACAATGGTTAATGGCTTTATACTAACTAACCTGATGAAACGACAATTTCCAACGGGTGTGTCTTGGCCACGCCCCGTGGTAGCACCAGAACATACTTGTATCTGGTCGCCTCTAAACAGGAACATACAATGAGATGACCCAGTAAATGGACATGACATTTAGGTTGTTGTTGTTTTGTTTAAGAAATTTACGTGCATAGTTCTTTAAACCTTTAAGGCATTTCTGTGCCTGGGTAAATATAAATAAGAATATATATATATATATATATATAGCCAATTTAGTAAGAAATGGCCTGCAATATAATAAACATCATCTGAAATAGACAAACTGACAAAAATATTTTTTTAAAAGACCAAAACCTTTCCCCTCCAAATAACTTAAAAAAAAAAAAACAACAAAAACAACAACAAAAACACATATATCGTTTCTTTGCTCACGTGTCATAATAATGTAGTGAAAGTTTGTTCTGATCTTTCAATGCGCAGATTTTACATGTCAACAAGAGTCACGGTAATAAATTACTAAAAACTGAACTTTTTTTTAAAAAAAAGTTAGGCGTACTGTTATAACAAAATGGCCAGGCCTTATCGATGTTGCCGTTCAGGTCACTCAGTCCGATGGTTCTGTCCTGATCCCTGCTCATACCCCAGGACAAGTGATTTTCTCTATTCATTTGGCTCGGCTCGTCTTCATTCCAGTCGTCGATGGAGACCCTTTCATTATCTGAGAGCCAAACCTCATTGGTTGCGCCGAGGAATACGGAAAGCCCGGCCGGAAATTCTGAAAAGAAAAAAAAATATTTGAAAGATGTGGACTCACCATCATAGATTTACGACAGCCGCAGGTTTTCTGCCGTGACTAAAAGATTACAAGATGCAAACAACTCTACTACTAAACAGTTATTTTATTTGATCTTAACCAAACTACAATTTGCCTTTTTTTTTTACCCTAAACTGCAACTCTTTCTCTCCATCATGTTTTCGAAAAAAGTAATTTGAAATTTTACTCCATCTACCAGAATATCGATTATCTTAGTTAACTGTCAAGATTTTGAACCATCTCCTATCACAATTCTCCTGTCACTTCTCTTGTTAGATATCTGTCTCTGTCTCTGTCTCTCTCTCTCTCTCTCTCTCTCTCAAAATTAAACTTTATCTTGTTCTTTCCCATTTCTTCTGTTCTTATAGCCTCTGTTATTTTCTTTTCGCATTTTTTCTCCCTAACTAATCACGCTCACACCTCCACTTTCTGTATTGCCACCTCGCTCTACTCCCCACCATGTTTAAATCCTATGTGTCTTCGCCTTTATCGATCTCTAAGTCTGTAACTTGCCATTATATCTGTCCTTCCATCTTTAAATCCACAGCTTCTCATTATATCTATACTCCCGTTAAGTCAGTATCTTCCCATTATACCCTCTCTCTCTCCCTCTCTCTCTCCCCCCCTCTCTCTCTCTCTCTCTCTCTCTCTCTCTCTCTCAGGCCCTTTTCTCTCAAAAATCATTCTCTCTTTTTCTCTCACTCACTTTGTCCCCTCCTGACTTGCGGGTCCCCACTCCAGAAACATATTACTCTTATGTCCATGTGTCAGCGCTTATGGGTTTATGTACAAAAAAACATTTCTCAGCAAACATACTGGGAAAGTACCAAAGTCCAGTAGTCATCTCCGTGTGCAAAGCCATGCCGTTGAGGGGCCAACTGATTGTCTCTCCATTCAGCATAAAAGGTGCATTCATGTTCCCAAAATCTACCATTAGTTGTTTCTTATACATAGATATCTCCACCGGTGTAAGCTGTAGAGGAGGTAAACAATTAATGGAAGAACACTCCTAAAGACAAGCGTTAAAACTGTGTCTTACTATATGTTCAGTGTTTTGGGTAGTGAAAGCGTTGTAGAGCAATGGAATGAATGTGTCACACAGTACCATAGATACTATGTAAAGGAAACAGGGCAGTGGGATAGGAAAAACGGTGCCCCGGGCAAGCCCCCCCCCTCCCCCAGTCTCCCTCTCTCGTTTCATTAATAATAATTCAGGCCTACACATGTGTCGTAGGTAGGCATTTGTCATAAAGTTTTTTTGAAAATTTGGCGCCCACTAATATTGTTGTCCGAGGAGGGAGGGGGGGGGCAAAACATTGGTAAAATCCTTCGCACGACCCTAAAGGAATATACAGTTTGTTATGTTCTAGGGAAAAAAAAATTATTAAAGCAAAACATTATTAGTTTTCATTCAACTGAATACGAATTTTCCTTTTTTAAAGATAGTTAACTTCGCTGAGTGTAATATATTCATACAAACATAACAAATTTAAATACAACATATCCATGAATTCTGAAATGTAATAGTGTCTAATACACAATTTAAATAAAATAAAAGTCGTGTATAAAACGTAATAAATATGATCGATCAAAATGAACAGGGATGAGTGCGTTCAGAAAAGAGAAACTTTAGAGAAAAATCAACGTGTTACAGTTTACCATGCTGCAGTTGTGGTTGATCTTGTCTTTCTGATCGAGAGTTGTACAGCTTGCTGGATACATGTTACATTGCTTTACCGTTATGTCTGAGTAGGTTCCATGTCTATTTTGAGGATTGGAAATAAAATACTTTAAAATAATCATTTTAATTTAACCTATTTATTTATTTTTTAAAAAAAATGAAGATATTTCATCAAATCAGATATAGTGATTAAAAAGATGGCTTGACGGATTTAAAACATAGTTTTTGACCTTTAAATGATCACGGTCTTGTTCTATGGTTTTATAGTCCATGCTTAGCAGACTTTCCAAGAGGCTGGACAGTTGAAGTTCGTTTGACGTCAAACTTTTAAACGTCAAATTGAAAAATAAAATAAAAATACTTTATGTTATTTAGTTATTGAAATGCACAACTTTGGAAGCAGTCTCTTTAAAGTGTTTTAGGTGTGCATGACGCACCACTTATTGTGATACACGAAGTGGGATGTAAATAATTTTAAAAAAAATATTCTATAAGTATAAGAACTGGTCTCATCGAGACGAATCACTATACGACTGTTCACAACGCTGAGTTAATCAAAGTTTAAATTGACATGATGACATGATGACATGATGACATGACGACATGGTGACATGATGACATGAAGAACATGAAGAACATGATGACATGATGACATGATCTAATCGCATTAAAATTTATGATACCATTTTAGCAAAATGTAGAATGGTAAATTTTTTTTTTTTAAATATAAAATCTTTTCCCATCTTCGTTCACGCCCCTGAAAGGTACTTTTGGAAAACGAAAAAAACAAAAAAACAAACAAAACGGTGGCTCTATTTCTAAAGAGTTAAATTTCACATGTGTCACATAATCGTGTTTGGAGATATTAATACAAAGAGCTGCACCACTTTTTACAAATATTAACGAATAAAACTAAAATAAGACTCTTTTGACTCGTCATTGTAATGTAAAAAAAGAAATGAGTTTAATAAATAGTTCAGGATTTTATTTTGAAGTCTCTGTATACCATTGTTTTAGTATGTCACCAACTACTCATTACTCTCTTCAGTTCATATGCCTTCATTCAAGGGGAAGGTAAAAGAGACTATTTTGTTTAAATTGTCGAGTTTTAATTTAAGTAACCAAGAAGTTTATATATATATATGGTTTTAATTAGGGTAACAGATTAGAATGGGACTTCAAAGGTATAAATAAAAAATTCTTGTTCTATTTTGAGGGCCGACGATCATTCTGGCTCTTACAGTAAATATATTCAGTGGAAAAGTGTACGGTAATTCCAGATCTTATAATCAGAGTTAAAATCGTATTGCAAAACCGATTACTTTAATAATCGATCTGCCATTACAAATTACTTTTTTTTGTTGTTTTACTTACGTCTGTAAATCAAACTCAAGATACTGATCCGTTGACAGAGAACATAGTTCATGTGGGTTCACTGTACACCCATTAGACCCCTTTAGATCATTCCTTGTCCCGTTGTTGTACAGATAGAACCTGGCCCTGCCGCATGACATCACGTGGAAACGGACGATGTCATTGTGTTGTACGAGAGATAAAAACTTCGTCTCTTTGGCCGATGTTGTAATCTGAATGTCTGATATTTATATATCAAATTATATGTATTCACAAATAAGTACGCGCCAAAAGGTTATACATTTTAAAAAATGATAATGAAATTGATGAATTTGAAGAAGAAAGAACCTGCATATTCTGAAATCAAACGCTTCGCAAAATGTTGTATTTTAATTTTAATTTTTTGTTTGTTCAGTAATTGAATTATCTTTGTATTATTTGAGTCATAAAAAAGCATTAATAATGGGAAGCAATGCCTCATTCTGAGAATGCAACGCGTTTCCAAACATTGTCACCTGCGAACGTCACTTCCGGAGAGACATAAAATGCTAATTAAATGGATATTCGCACAAACTTGAAGGACCAAGTCAATGATTTAAGTTGAAATACGAAATGGTGTCAAATGGTGTCAAATGATTTTACCCCTGTTGCCTTCTAAAAATATTTAACTGCTTATTTAGTTCAAATCGGCAAGACTTTAACTTGAATCACTACAGTTTTTTTTCTAAAGTAAACAACATAAAAAGTTTGCTATGGTCACCAAAAAAAAAAGGAGGGTTGTTAATATAGGTCCAGGTGGTGATAAAATTGTTTGTGCACATTTTATAAATAACTTCGCATCATGAATGCCACTGGCTGCCAATCTTCGCACGTTCAAATAATTTTATTTCTTTGTTTAAAAAAGTACTTACCAACGAGACTCTGAAGTTTTCTCTTGAAATAATAATACGGTGGCAGTTGCTTGAATTCCACAAGATCCGCTTTTCGTTCTTTACATATATTCTGTTAGAAAAAACGAAAAGAACGCGCAACTGAAGGTCTTCTGCAGAGGTTTGAATTAAAAATGTATCACGACACATTCCACGTTTCAAAAACACTACGGCGTCTGGTATATTATATATATATATATATATATATATATATATATATATATATATATATATATATATATATATATATGTCTCAGAGAGAAATTGATATTAGAGAGATAAGAGAGGTGAGTATGTCCCAGAGATAAGTTGATTTAAGGGAGTTAAGAGAGGTGAGAATTAGGACTTATAATTTATAGAGTATGGAACTTGGGAAGACGGACCAAGCAGAGAGGAGACAAGGAGAAGAGATAGAGTATAGAATCATGGCGGTAGTTATAAGTTTAAGTCCATGATATTAATATATTAATTAGTTGATAAGATAATGAATAGGTTATGATTGTGATAAGTATTCTCTATTTGTGATTATAGTTGCTTATTCGTGAGTGTGTATTAATAATAAATGATAGTCACTATCTTTCACTGAACTCCACAACGCCTCTGTTGTTGATAGATGTATAGTTAGTAATTAGCATTGTGTGATCTGTGTGCAGTGTAAGTGAATATAGACGTGACAATATATATATATATATATATATATATATATATATATAGTTTAGTATAGCGTAATGCTTGTCTAATTTTTAGATTTCAACATAAAGCTATTTTTAGCAACCACGACTGTTACGAACTGCTATCTGTGATAAGCAGTCCAAATGCGTCTTTGTCTCTGGGTTAATTATTTAACATATCCATGATCAGTATGACGCAATATCTCTTTAAAAAAAATCAACGTGTCTTCTTTCAACCGCTTTATCTCTGCAACTCAATTACTACGACTGAAACCATAACAACAAACAAAGTCATCTCTAATGCTCAGATGCGTCACACATACACAGCCCATAGCAACAGCTACACAAATACTCTCCACACCAAACACAGACCCACAAAACAAGAACACAGATAAGTAACTGCAGCATGCCTGATACGATGATCTTGATATTGATGTTAACTGGATACTGGCTGGGAGAAAAGGTTGTTTACATTCAAATGCGTTCCCTTTGTTCACAAGAATGCCATTAGCTGATGCAGTTTCTAGATTTTGTTCACTAGAACGTTCGGATTTAATTTCCATCGAATGCCCACCAGGTAACGTTGCATATAGACATAGCGAGACTTTATATTAGTGTGTTTAAATTAGCATTTGTATTTTGAGGATTGTAACTTTTGAAATTGCTGTGAGTTGATACATTTTTTGTGTGCTTCTGTAACCAAATTTGTATTTACTTAGAGATTGATTAATATGATGAATTTGAATATTTTTAGTATCAGTAGCTTTGGAATCATTTTTTTTTGCGTACGGAAAGATCTTTTTTTGCGTTTGGTTTTTTTCTAAGAGCCAACTATTAAACAAATATTAAATCTTTATAACAATAACGGTACGCAACATTGACGTTTTAAGGATGATTGGTTGTATTATTCAGCTTATTGTTTCTGAATGTTGCCTCTTTAGTATTGAGGTTCCCTTAAGCGTTGCTGGCACGCTAATTTATATAATTTAATAACAATTAGTTAAAGAAATAACCCTGGTGGATAATTGCTAGTAAATGTATAATGATTATTTACGTACGTTGGCCTTATTCCAGTGCACGGGCTCCTGGTGGAAATAGTAACACATGCCGTCGTAGAGCTCTCCTTGGGGCATGCTCACATGAACACACGGGTTTCCTACGACTGTGATGGGAGACAGAAGTCGGAGAAATGGAACAGCGGGTCGTCGAATAACGGTTCATTCGTTAAAACTAGTTGAAACTCTACGATTAGACTCATTTGTCATATCGTCACTATTTTTATCTCATGCAAAAGAAAAAAAATGCAAGAGGATTAAAGAGAAAGATAAGCACATTTCTGAGAGTAAACATTCTCCATAATGAGAGATGGTATTCCCCTCAAAACTAACACCAACGATGGAGACACAACATACTCATTTTATATAAAATTATTCAACAAAAAGGTAATGCTAGGAAAAAATATCGGCTGACATTCACTGCATTTTAAGCAGGGGCGTCATTTCATTTTTGTTTCAGGGGGTTGGCAAAAACAAAACTTGGTTTTGTCTGGTTAAGTTTTTTTAATTACTGGAGGCGCCACAGTGCATAGCAATTAAAAAACAAAACAAAAAACAACAACCTGCAAATTCAGGGATCGGGGAGCAAATGTCGTCCCTGATATTAGGTTATCATTTTCCTGTAAACTTTGAAAGCCCATTGATTAACTAACGATGTGCTGAAGTGCATGATGAAATTACACTTTACATTTTTCGCAGATAAACTGTTTCATTTTTTCACACGAATCACTCTTCACACTTGGAAGCTCCAATGTTGTGTTAGATGCTGCTATGTAATTGCAGGAAGTGCTTTGTCCAGACCCTTGTTCCCTTCCGATCCAGAAATCTAATCATAAGAAGAGTCGTAAAACTATTTTTTTTTAAATATAATAAAATATCGAATTTTCAATATAGATTTAATATATTTAAAATGATACAAAATTTCAAATAGAAATTTAAAAAAAAATGAATTCTTCATCAACTTTTCTCAAACAATTCTAAAAATAATAAATAAGTCTGATTGCCACTGTGTTTGATTTCACGGCACGAAGTAAATGAGGACAAATTAATTTCAAGTTTGAGTATTGGTCAATAAGAAGGAAAAGTTGTACGGTTTTCCAGCTTTTAGGGAATTCGGATATTTTGTGTTTTATCATAAAATACGGCCAAACCAACTTGTTTTTTAGTTATAAGTTGGCCAATATTTATATTAATTTAGTTTCATATTTATGTTTTGTTCATTGAACTGAAATGTAGTAAGAATGTTAAGTTTAAATTATAAAGAGTTGTAGTATACGACTATTCACTGTAAGGTAGTGCGGATGTCTTTAACTTAGCCGAAATGTCTTTTAAACTTTAATGTAAACATTTTGTGTAATGCCTCTGTAACTTACCTTTCGTAGAAAACATAGCCATGTTGAGCACAAATTTTTTTCTTTCCTCAGTTGTTGGATCAGCAAGTTGTCCATATTGAGATTCGCAAGCAGCCTAAATAAATTTGAGATTCACATGTAGTCTAAATAAATTTGAGATTTACATGTAGTCTAAATAAATTTGAGATTCACATCTAGTCTAAATAAATTTGAGATTCACATGTAGTCTAAATATAAGGACTGTCATATGTGTCATACTGATAGACTTGCACGCGTGTACTGACATCTGTCATATTTTACTAATGTATTTCATATGCGTCATGATTTCTGTCTTACATGTTCTGGTGGTTGTCATATGTATCCTGAGGGCTGTCGTTATGTCTCCTGATGGATATCATATGTGTAAAGATGGTTGTGATATGTGTCCTGATGGTTGCCGTATATGTTCTGAGGACTGTCATGTGTGTCCAAATGGCAGTCGTGGTGTGTCCCGACGGCCGTCTTATGTGTCTAGATGGCCTTCGTATGTGTACTGATGGATATCATATAGGTCATTATAGCTTTCCTATGTGGGGTAATCAATATCATATTGGTTGTTAAATGCGTCCTGATGGCGGTGTGCCTTCAATGTCCACACAAACGTTCTAGTGGTCACAGTTGGGATAATCCACACGTTATTTAATCTTATGGAATCATTAAGCCCCTTAACCGATGTCACGATCAGAATAGTGTGCACGTCATTTCTGTTAGTTTGTTGTGCGTCTTTTTGACCCTGAATGATTAGCATTAAATTGTAAATTACGTAATTAAGATGATATCAAAAAGTGACCGACTTGGTCGTATACAATTTTTTAAACTGTCCTACTTTCAATATGAAAATATTTCGTACTTACCCGTAGGACCACGAAATGAATGTCAGATAAAATACAAGTGTCAAGCGATATATATATATATATATAAAGTTTTACGCATTTGCACTTTATTTGTCTTAAGCTGTGCAATTTCAAGTGTGTGTTAAGTATGTAGTTCATTAATCTGAGACGCATAATAGCTTTACTACCACCATGACCGCATCCATTAGCTATCTAGTTGGAGAAATAGCTTTCTGTTAAATCGCTTATGTAATGTTATGTATTATATTGTATTTATATTTATCAGCATCGTGTCATATTTTAAGTGTCCACCCTGTGGAGGATATAAGCTTTTTTAACTTCGTCTGCTCTATATTAACTTCACTTTTGTTCGTGTGTTCCTTTATGGTGGAAATATCTGCTCAAGGCTAACTGACTCACTCCCCTTCATCCTATCAAGTTAAAACTTACCATATAGAATCGTTGCTAATGAAACATTTTCTATCAAATTCCGCCCCCCCCTCCCCACAAACAAACATCAGTTGTTTCTGTTTCTCAAGTGGAAGCTAACTGACCCACTTCCCATCATCCTATCAAGTTAAAACTTACACCATATAGAATCGTTGCTAATTAAACACTTTTTATCAATCCCCCCCCCCCAAGTAACAATCATCAGTTGTTTCTGTTTCTCAAGGGGAAGCTAAGTGACCCACTTCGCGTCATCCTATTGAGATGAGACTTGGCACATAGGCTAGTTGCCGATGACAACACACACATTCTGTATAATTTTTAGCCAACCCCAACCCGCCAAAAAATTATCCCCTCTGTTGTTCAAAAAGGGGGGGGGGGAAGCAATGTTAAGAATTTGTTCAACGGGTGCGTGTTTTGGTGTGGAGATTAGTTGTGTAGCTGTTGCAGTGTGCTTTGTATTGGTCACGTATTTTAATTAAATATATATCTTAAGACTATTAGGTTTTACATGCACTAGGTATGATAAAAACTATTACAATACAAAAAAAAAAAAATCATTGGCTATAATCACATAAATGATAGATCACGAACAATTACATTAATGCAAACAAAAATGCATGCTATGGATTTATACCAAATACTATGTTTTCGAAGTTTTTTTGAATATGGTATATATTTTACAACGAGGTAGGTATTCTTTCCAGAAATATTCAGTATGATAGTCTTTGAGTTTTGAAATAGTTTGTAACAATTGTTTTCAATAACGTTACTTTAAACAAAATGAAAGTTCTATTCACAAATTTATCTGACTATTTTTATTTTGGATTTATGGTAGCGCCTAAAGAATGAGCTGGTCATTTCTTGTTTGATAGTGATAAAATCAGCAAGCGTTTCATGAGGATATTATCGCGTAAATTCTCCAAAAACTTTTAAAGACGTTTTGTTACCTTGGCGTCGCTCCAAGTCTTGATCGTTTCCGACAGGCTGTAACAGAAACCGTCAAAATATTCAGCGTTGTCCCAGAAAAAGCACGGGTGTCCCGAAAGAGCTGAAAATTAAATTAATTTTAAAAAAACAACAACAACTCATAGTTGACCCTAGAATAATGTTAAAAACATTTAAACTGCATAGGTATTGATTTGATCTTTCATAAAATGATGAATATAGCTGTAAACTGGCGATGATGTCATAACTTTAAATATATATTTGTATATATTCCAAAGAAATACATTTGCATTCACATGTTATCTGTTCAATAGGGATTTCCAAAAAAAAAATACTAGAAATATTTAAGCGTAACAAAATGATAGCTAAACAGCTACAGTTCATTACATAAAAGGTAATTTACAAAAAAGAAAAGAGCATTTAAATAAGGAAAGATTTCTCGTCCCTAATACTTCATTTAATGAAATTTTAAATTTTATTTTGGAAGTTCCAAATGAGAATGCACAATTAATTCTCTGAGTACAAAACCATATTTTATGTGTGATTTCTTTTCTTTAAAAAAAAATATTTTAACACATAATATGTATAGTTTAATTCATTTGAGAACAGCTCTTCACAGGCGCACTTTAGATTAAAATTGAAACTCATCAATTTCCTCACTTTAAATTTACTTTTCCATACGTTACACATCGTTTTCTATAAGGAAATTACAATCTAAAAGTTTATTAAAAAGTAAAAGTTATATAAAACTCTCATAGACAAACGAAATTTCTTGAATAATTTTGTTTCCCCCCCCCAACATACGATGAATCACCATCACCAGCCATCCCAAGAGAACGACATACGGTCGTGTTGGTTTCATTGCAGACAGGGTTTTCACTGGGAGACTGGCCGTCTGAACGATTGTATCTGTTTTTTATTGTTGGGCTGAGACAAAACGACCCTGCCTGGTCGATGTTCGTATTCTTTCACATCAAAAGAACATTAACGCAAGGGACAATTCGTACTCCCCAGGCAATATTGGCCTCAGGGAGGGGTAGTAGAACCAAGAGAGACTGTTCCCTTTCAAACGGGTTTATAGCAGCGATTCCCAGCAAGGGGTGCTGGCACACAGTAGCGTAGCGAGGGTTACTGCGACCCGGGGCGGACTGAAACTTTTGCACATCTTCCTACGCGGTGCAATCACACTCAAGGGGTTCTAGCATATTATTATAAGTTTGAGAAGGAATCAATTTTAAAAATAAGCTAGAGACATTTATACATTTTAAAAGTTACTTTTAAATACTGTACTTCATTTAATGACTTACAAGTTTATTTTCTAACCAGAATACATGACCCGACGTTATCGGGATAATAATGGTAGGTCCTTTGCGATAGTTCTACCTGCTGTTGCAAAACCTCATCACAATTCCTAACTTTAAAAAGAAGGATCTATGTAATGACATTTTAGTTTCTAACACCATTAAGCTTTGAGAAGTATTTACTACATTTTTCCCTTTAAACATTAACATAAATTACAAAATCTAAATGATCACTAATTACATCACTTTTGCCACTAAAGAAGTTGATTGAGGGATGATTTCTACGCTATAGATTTACCATAGATTTTCCCTTTTCGCCCAATTCCAACTTTTTTTTCTCTAAAAACTGTTAAAAACATAATCTTAAATTTACAACAAAACCTCTTTGTATGTTATAAAAATATTTTATATTAAAGGAATAAATTATATTGATATCTTCATCAAAAATTTAAACACACTTGTGCTTTGTTTTTTAAAAAAAATCATGCATTATCAGAAAATGGTAAAAAAAGAATTCTTTTATCTAAAGAAGAATCGCGCAATCGTTTTTCACGTCTATAACAGACTTGAGTCTTGTTTTTTTTTAAATTTTTGATCTCATAAAAATACACACCCACTTTATTTTTTTGCAAAGTAAAAAAATAATAAATATTTATTATCATTTTAAAAAAAAAAGAAGAAAATATAAACCCAGCTCCATTTTTCAAATTTAAATTTTCAAACGTGTAAAATGATTGGGTTTTGATATTCATGGGTACACTTTCAGAAATGTACTAACGTTTTGTTTACGCCATTGATTTTCTAAAGTGGTTAACATATGTTTATTTTAAAAAAAAGTGAAGGTAACATCATTTTTTTTCCACATATTTAATACAATAGAATTTTAATATATTGTCATCCACGTAAGAATGTACACATCCTATTTCCTACCTCCGATAGGTATGTAGGCCTACCAAAAATTGTTAATTATTCATCAAATTCATTCCTTATTTTGGGACGTGGCTTATGCTGCCTTGGGCTAAATGACCGTCCCCAACCTTTCCAGATTGAAATAAAATTAATAAAATTAATCACCGGATTGTAATCCCTTCCACACCAACACTAACAATTTTCCCTTCATATGTTTTTTTTTCTTACTTGGATTGGTTATGAGTAGATTAATAAATGCTATGACTTTGGAGTTTCGCTGCACTGACTGACATTAGCGGATTTTTCTTTTTTGAAGTATATTTAATGGTAAAATTTTTATTACGTTATAAATTTAATGAAAGTATTTTTTGAAATTAAAAATGGGTAAAACTTATTAAATGTTAAAAATACAAAGCTGAAGTGTGTATGTTTTATTAACAAATTCAAACGCAATCAATTATATTTATTAATTTTACTTTAAGAAGTGGAGAAATACATTGTCAGTTTTTTAACGCGTGGCGATTAAATAAAAAAAAAAAGAGTTTTGGCTAACATAAGCGATTCATCCTTTGACGTCATTTGCGTGTTTATATAGAACAAATTAATTTTAATTTTATTCCGCAATATTAACAACACACTACAACGCACTAAAAAAAAATTGATGTTTGGTTTTTCCCGATAAATGTGATTACGATGTAATTCTTAGATCATTATTTTTCGTTTTTAATTTGTTTTCATAGCTTTTAAATTCAGATAAAATGCTTAAAATATTTCCTTAGCTGTTACTTTAAATGTATTTGTAATTTATATCAATAATACCTAAACTTTTACTAAAATAATAGGGGATTTATATTATTTTTTGCACATTTAAATTTATTTTATTTCCGTAAAATAATATAAAAAATAACTATAATTTTTTTTTAAAGAATAGGAACGTATCTAAATCTTTTCACTTTTTAAGCGTCATGTCAGTACATCTCATTTTTATATATATATTTTTATAGCACATCTTTGTAACTCAAGTAGAAAAAAAAATCAGATTTATTTCTTTCAAATTCAAAATTCGTAATACTTTTTGAAGGGATGCGAGCCATAGAGGTTCTTAACCGGTGCTCCGCGGATCACTGGTTCTCCGCGGAGCACTTTTTTCCGCGGAGCACTGGTTCTCCGCCGAGCAATGGTTCTCCGCGGAGCACTGGTTCTCCGCGGAGCACTGTTTCTCCGCGAGGTAGTTGCAAGTGCTCCGCGAAATTATGAAACTGAAAATTTAATGTTCACTCACTTACTCTATCTGATTTAGCTGAACAAATGCTTTTAACAGGTAGTCCAAACGGTGAAAAATCGGCTTTTTTGCCTATTTTTTACTGTTTTTTTTATATCAATTGAAAGCTTGGTTTTTAACCTAATTTTTGTTGTAAAATCGGAAAAAGTTATTATTTGGAAAAATCGTTTGTTGGAGAAAAATAAAGTAGATATCTTTCCTTCTCTTAATGATAACACTACCTACGAAATTATTTCAGCAGTAACAGAGCATTTAACTTTATTAGAAGAAAAGATTGAATTTTATTTTCCATCAATAAACGTAGAAACATATGACTGGATACGTAATCCCTTTGCCACGGTTGATACATCAAATAGTAAGTTGCCATACCAAGAAGAAGAAGAATTAATCAACCTATCATCGGATCGTACACTTAAAATAAAATTTTCCGAAATAGTTCTGGAGGAATTTTGGATCTTTGTGCAAGAAGAATACTCAGCTCTCTTCATGAAGGCACTTAAAATCTTGTTGCAATTTTCAACATCATATTTGTGTGAACTCGGTTTCTCGATAGTCACCAACATAAAAACTAAAAAAAACGAGCAACACTTACTAATTTGGATGAAGAATTGAGGGTAGCTATTTCTAAAATTAGGCCTAATATCACTGAAATTTGTAAAAACCGTCCAGCTCAGGTTTCACATTAAATGTTTTTTATTTTTCTGAATTAAATTTTTGAACAATGTTATTTTTTTACTTATTAAATTTATGTTTGTTAAAAATTTGTTTGTCATGTTATAATGTTAAACTCTTATGTTCTAATGTTTTATTTTCAATACAAGTCGTACGTTTGTGTATTGGGTTTTTTTTTTTTTTACTCCTTGATTTTGGTGCTCACCAAATTTTTGTCATGATCAAAAGTGCTCCTCGACTTCAAAAGGTTAAGAACCACTGGGTTAAGGTAATCTGTCAACCAGTTCATAAGGGATACGTTATTCTGTCAAGTAATTCAAAGGCCGTATAATACCCCTTCAACCAACTATTGATATTGTTGTCTAAATAAAAACGGATAAATTTGCTATGCCCATTATACAGCGTCAACGAAATCGATAAATAGATTAAGTTTCTAAAACACCACAGCATATGAAAATTAATTTCAGCCCAATTGACAGGGCTCAAACATTTGCGTGGCCGTGTACATGACAGCATTACCGTAATCTATTGACACGTATTGCGACATTTGCATGCTGAAGTTCCAGGATGGCTTGCTTGTAAGACGACACGAGCTTACTGCACGGGACGGCAGATCTTTTTCGGTTTGCTTTCAAGCCATTGTCTCATTGATAACAGTTCAAGGCGGCTGCTGCAAGCAGCGCAAATACGTTGATGTTGATTCTAATAATTAACAGGAGGAACACTAAACACTGGTAATGTCTTTTTTATATTAGCGAGCAAACAACCACAAGGGCGGGACTCGGTCTTTACGTGACCACTTCCCGTTTTGCTTTTCAGCCTCTCCTCTTGATTTGAAAAAAAAGGAATAATGATAATTTATAACTTATTACGCTCATTTTAATTTACATCAGGCCTACACAGCATGTGGCCCGGCAGCACCCATTTTGCGGCCGACGAAGTAACGAAATATTCTTTATTATTATGATCATTTTCTTAATAGCTTTAACCATGTCCTATTTTCTTTCGGGGCGCACACGTTTTTCATAAAGTATTACGACCCATATTTCATTTTGAGTTGTGCAGGCCTGGTTAAGACCATTAAAGAGTCATTTAGAGTTGACGATATTTATAATTGTGTATTTGTTTTTGATATTAAAGTGATGTGAGATAAAAAAAATTCTCAAAAATGTATTCATTTCTAAATCTGCCCCTGGAAATGTAATGTAATCCAGGAACACGTTTCCCGTATATGTGGTTCAATATTGAAGGTCTTTTGCCAGATTTTTTAAAAGTTACGGATTTAGATGTTGGAGGGAGAGACTACTAAACATATTCGAATGAGTAGAATTTTACAATAATTGAGTACTGGAATTTCGCTTTTTAAATATTGTTGATTTTATAGGTGAAACATATACTAAAATGCGAAACATAATCATTAAAGCAGAAGTTTTAAAAAAAAATCTGTGTTTAATGAAAATGTGTTACAAAAAATTTAATATCTGTTTTCACGAGATTCATTAGATCAAAGCTTTTCTGGATTGAAATCCAAGAAACTCGATCATGACTTCTGCAAACCACCAGAACCATCTTGCCAGGAAACACAATAACCATCTTGCTTGGAAACATAAGAACCATTTTGCTTGAAAACATAAGAACTATCTTGCTTGGAACAATAAGAACACTATTGCTTGCAAATATAAGAACCATCTTGCTTGGAAACATAAGAAAGAACCCTCTTGCTTGGAAATATAGAATCATGCAAACATAAGAAACATCTTTCTCAAAATCGAAGCCATGACTCGCTCTACTAATGAGCCGGATCTCCAAAACTTTGAGAAAACTTGGAAAATAGAAAATTTATCTGAAAATATAGAAATTCTGTTCCTCCTGTCGGTTTCCCCCGAGTTTTGACTATTTTAACATACTGTGATTATATTATTAGTCCTCTGGTTAAGCATTGATGTTTTATACGTTAATCTCTCTGGTTAAACTTCGATGTTTGATTCGTTTAGCACACATGGTTAAAATTCCATGTTTTATCTGACTTACGATTAAACATCCAGTGACTTTCCAGAAAGCACGAAAAAAAAAAAACCAGTTGTCTGCCCAAAATGTCCGTTGTACAAAACTTTGTAATATTTTTTTCATGACAAAATCAATACTCAACTTATTCTACTCCTATCGAATGCAAATTAAAAGCGAAGGTTAATATTTACTCTCAATGGATTATTTAACGCTAGGTTGATGAGTGCCAGATGAGAAATTGTTCTATTCAAGAATATCTATATTCATGATATAATTTCTTACTGAAAATCTATACCATTTAAAAAAAAAAAAAACCAACAAAAAGACATTTTACAGCTAATGAAAATTTTTTTTGTGGAAATGAGACACACCTGATGATATATCAACACGTTGAAATAATGTCCATTTTGTTGAAAAGCTTTGAAAAGGATTGACATTACCTTTACCGCAATCGTGACAGGATGTCTTAAGTGATTGACATGACAAGAGACAAAGACAGCAGCAACAATTCAACAATCAATGGCGTATCACGTAAATGAACTATTCATGAGGCAGCTTTAAAAGAAAAATCTGTTGAATTTTGAGTCATTGTTTGAAGGCAGAAATTGCAAATAAGACGATGAATGGCCGGCGTTACCGAGGCGAAGAGTGCATAAACATTGAAATTAATTGGAAGCAACCTTCCCCGAGGCAGAGGGTACGACTATGGGGGTGTCCCGTTCTGCTTGCTGCTCTCAGCTTGTGATACGGTCTTTGACAAACCGACGGCGAAAACAGAAATCATTCGGCTGAATGTAATGCAGACAATTTTATAATAATACTAATTATAATTAGTGGGCCTAGGGCTGGGTTCATCGCGCTTGACATAAAAATATTATCAAAAGAGATAAAATCATGGCATTAAAATAAAACGGATTTATGAAATAGAGTACAGCGTGCAACCAAAACAAAAAAAAAACAAATGTATATTCACCCACCCCACCCCAGAACTTTTACATGGCGAACCAGGGACGGCAGGCAACAGGCAACAATGTGGTGTCTCAAAAATCTTAAAAAGACAAATCTAACAGAAAATAGCTTGAAAGTCAATTTTTTTTTTCATTTAGTGTTTTCACCGTCGACCCAAAGGAAATACTTTGGGACCCCATTTGGGGGTCACGACCTATGTGTCTGGAACACGTGTCTACGTGTTTTTATGTGTGTGTGTGTGAGGGGGGGGGTTATTGATTATTCATGTTTCTTTATTCGTTGGATTAAATATTTAATTTGAACCCCAGTGTATTCTATGGCTTCTCAATGGAATTTTCAATTACCTCTTCTCAAATATATCAAGTCTTGCCCTCTTCAGAAGTGTGTCCGCGGGCAATGTAAAGCTGGTGATATTCCTGGCTGCTGGCAGTTGCAGACAGTGTGAGCTCCCGTCACGGCTGATTGAGCCCGGCTGCGACCAGTAACGAGAATACAGCTTTTAATTTTTATTTTCTGCGCACTGGGAAATTTTCCTGCAATACCCAGGATCAATTGTCAGAAAACGTGAGGTTCGTCTTCGGAAACAAATATACGTGAACCCCACCCCCCCAACCCCCCCCCCAACCCCCACACACACGATATTAGTTTGGCGAAAGTTTTTAAAAAGTGATGACAAAATTTGATTGAGACCAAAATACGAACGACGACCTAAAACAACATGGCCCTAACCTAAAAAAAAAACAACAAAAAAAACAAAAGGATAAAATGAACCCTAATCACCCTAGATTAAACGATCCACAAAGACTTGACAGTTACCATATTTTAACATTTGGCACAGCCGATCGACATTAACCTTTAGCCTCTTATCCACATTACCTTCGAACGCATGTTCACAAAAGTATGCTAAAAAGCGTTGTCTGATGACTTTCTTCAGTGTTCGTGACTACGATATTTCTCGTCTATACGAGTCAAGTATTGACCCTAGTTATCGCGTGACTTTTGGAGGCGCTCTGAAAATGGTTGATCTTGTAACCCCCCCCCCCCCCCCCTTTTTTTTGGG
>CAXITT010000046.1:1147442-1175565 GCA_964033795.1 Lymnaea stagnalis | reverse complement strand
CCCCCCCCCCCCTTCCCCCCCTGCATTAATAGATGATAGTTAACTCCCTTTTTCACGTCACGTTCAGGCTTCTTCGGGTTGCAAGCCAGCACTCGGTCTGGTTTAGACAAACACACACAAACAAAAAAAGAGCTCTCTAATTCCAGATCATTAAAAACTGAAATGGAGACATGTTAATTATTTGCACTACAGGGCTGGAACATCTGGGATCTTAGGCCCTTAAACCCAGTGGGACACTGAACTTTGTTTTCAAGGTCGGATCCAAACAACCATTCGAGTCACGTGAGCAGCCGCAAAATCACTTACTTTCGCATGTCAGATTTCGATTCTGGCGCCCACTGTAAATGGTACCCGAAACGCGTGCTTCCTTGCCACCCTTTGCACGGTCCTAAATGACGTATGATAACTTATTTTATATTTCTAAAACGATCAATCTTTCTAATTAACAACGTCAACAGCATACAAGAATTAACACATCAACGCACGATATTTTTAAAATTTAATTTAAAAAAAAAAAAAAAGAAATATGACATATTTTTTACATCTATTACGAGTATTTTCAAAATATAATTTTGGATATCTTTTTTTACCAGAATGTTAGCGCTAGACGTGCCGCGTCTCTTAACATGCCAAAACAAGATTTATTTATATAACATCGGCACACGTCCATCACCGTAAGACACTGGTATTACTTCGGTTTTTGTACGTCTCCTCGAATGTCGCCTTACACAGACCCTGACGTGAACGTCTTGGGCTGTACTTTTGACGACAAAAAAACAGCAACTGGTGGTTTTATTCGGCCATTCTTGGACGCTTTCCGTCTACAAGGACTTCCTTTCTCGCATCCATTGCACATTCATCGGCAACGGTCACCCATTTTGATGTTCACCGCATTCATGTCTCTTTTACTAAGGCATCTTTTTTTTTTTTTTTAGCACAGTCGCCGCCATCCAATGCGGTGTAGCCCTCTCTGCCATGTGATCAGAAAGACGCCCTGCACATTCTTTCCATGCGGCACGGCCTTACCAGGGAATGCGCCTTTTTTTTGTTCAAAGCAATCATGTCTCTTTTTGTGAGGCTTCTTTTTTTTTTTTTTAGCACAGTCGCCGCCATCCAATGCGGGGTAGCCCTCTCTGCCATGTGATCAGAAAGACGCCCTGCACATTCTATCCATGCGGCACGGCCTTACCAG
Organism: Lymnaea stagnalis; assembly: GCA_964033795.1. NCBI lineage: Eukaryota > Metazoa > Mollusca > Gastropoda > Lymnaeidae > Lymnaea > Lymnaea stagnalis. Next base: position 1,174,373 of record CAXITT010000046.1, on the reverse strand, counting down.
GGAATGCGCCTCTGACTAATATTGGAGAACTGGCTGCACATTGTAGTGCGTTACAAAAAGCATCTAGTTTTTCACTTCGTGAACGCAGAAATTTTCAAGCTAGAAGAAGGCAACAAACACACAATTAACAATTCATGAAAAAAATATAAATAAACACATTAATCAAGTTTTATTTGGTCGAATGTGACATTTAAGTATTGACTTTAATTAGTGATTACGTATACAGATTATTTTTAAAAAAAATCGTATGTGAAAATTCCGATACATCTAAAGTTATATGTGATGATGTTTATGGCAGTAACGGAGTTATCTAGTAGGAGCGCCTATGTATTATAACAATTAAAAAAAACTGGTCACTATATCTTACAATGTTGAAAATAAAAATGAGTTACATTTTATATACAAGAAAACATTTATAGGATAGTTGACAAGGTCTTAAGAGAGATGCTCACCATCGAGCTAAAGAAAGGGAATCGATTTTATTTTAAAATTTCTATGTTCTTTGTTTGCACGAACATTGGCTGGTCTTAGTTCATTATCTTCAATTTCTGTTATGTAAGTTAGAACAGAATGCACAGTGCGACGTGTTCATAAGCTTGACTATATCACAAGTTATCGAAAAATGTTCACCATCAAAAAATGGTTGGTACTGCGTTTAAAATAAAAATAATTAAGTATCCCATAACGTTACCATTCATTTTGCCATTGCGTCCACCCGGTGGCTTACAAAGAACCAGAATGTTTATTGACTTTGAAAAATGCCAGTGTAAAAAAGTCACTTTTAGAAGTTACTCGGCAATGGAGTTTTTCTGAAAAGTCAAATAAACCTTAACAAAGACCAACAGGCCTACTTATAAAAAAAAAAAATAAAAAGACAAAGAGTTCTACCTCTACTACAAAGACATCAAACAACTATTTGATATTCACTAAAAACATTTGCATATTTTTAAATTTTTACGATTGCGGGCAGATGAGGTCGAGCTTATGAAAATCAAATTAAAAAAAAAAAAAAAAAGTAATCAATTTCATATTGACTCCGGTTATGAGTCCAGCATCCAATGTTGGACCTACAAAAGAAGGAGGGTTACCACAAGATAACCTTCAAAATACGTGTCGATTTTAAGACATTCTTTTATTAACATTTTAGATATGGTTGATAAATCCATGTTTAGATAAAGATGCATTAAGCAAGTTAGAATAAACGGCATTTTTATATTACGAATATTAATGATCTGAAGACGAAGCAGAAGAAAACTTACGAATATCTTTGGCTTCAAAAAATTAATTGATGAAATTTTTCCTCTCTATCAAAAAGCCCTTTGTTTTATTTTAAAAAAAAAAAATCACATTTGGTTGTACTTGATTTTATACAAGCCAAGAAATGCTATTAAAACACATTTATAAAATATATTTTTTTAACATTATTGTGAGTTATCATACAACCAGATATTGAATACATTCTACGATAAGCGGTAGTACGCTCTTAATTTATTATTATTTACCACAATAATACGCTTATGAAAAGTTGTGGTAATAATGGCCAAAATAATAATAATAATAATAATAATAATAATAATAATAATAATAATAATACAAAGCTGTTCTGTATTGTAATCAAAAGCTCGACTTCCAAACTTTTACATTTTATTGTATTGTTATCTTTCTTAGAGAGTTGTAAAAATTAATGTCTTTAATATAATGGGAAAAAAAGGGGGGGGGGTGGTGGTGGGAGGGAGGGCGTTCTAGGGATGAATTTATGGTGCACAAGGAGCTAGGCCGAAATAGAGTTTAAGAACCACTGGTCTACTATTATAAATTCAAGCCAAGCTTAGAGCCGTATAATTTTTTGTTCTTGTCAAAATATTTAAAATTAAACATTTCGATGGAAAAGCTTCTGCAATGACATAAATACGAATTAAATATAAATTGTAATGTCGAAAGTAGTATGCAATGATATAAATACGAATTGAATATAAATTGTAATGTCGAAAGTAGTATGCAATGATATAAATACGAATTGAATATAAATTGTAATGTCGAAAGTAGTATGGAATGATATAAATACGAATTGAATATAAATTGTAATGTCGAAAGTAGTATGGAATGATATAAATACGAATTGAATATAAATTGTAATGTCGAAAGTAGTATGCAATGATATAAATACGAATTGAATATAAATTGTAATGTCGAAAGTAGTATGCAATGATATAAATACGAATTGAATATAAATTGTAATGTCGAAAGTAGTAAAAAAACCACCCAAAGGGAGTTTCCTCCGTAATGTGGTCAATTAATAAAGAGTCATCCGAAGAGCGTATTCTCTGTAATGTCGTAAGGGGTCGTTCGTAAATTACGTCACGCATAAAGTGACTTTTTTAAAGCCCTCCACCCCCTTTACGCACCCCCCCCCCCTTTCAGTGTAACGTCACACTTAAAAAAAAATAAAAACATGCATACAATTTTCATAACTAAACTAAGATTTTATATTTTATTCTTTAACATTTTTCCCCATTAATGGATTAAGATATATAGTACAATTAGAAAACTGTGAAGCGAAACAACGAAGTCATCCACAAGCCGAATGTAAAATGACCACAATCGTTTTTGCGCCATTTTAGGCGTGCCCAAAAGGTGTGAGCGACTTTGAGTTTCAAAGCACCTATATGACCTTTAGGCAATTTCGACCTCAAAATAATGTTTTTAAAAGTCGTTAAATAAAGATATTTCAAAATTAGAAAATTTTAGATTTCAAGAAAAAAAAAATTATAAAATAAAGTGAAGTCACACATTTTTTACCCTACTCCCCTGTCACAAAGTTTCACAAGTTTCGCCCCTCCCTACACCCTCCCCCCCCCCCCCCCCCCGAGCGTGATGTAGTTTACGAACGACCCCTAAAGTAGTAAATATCCCTACAACGTGAGTATATCCTCATTTGTTTCAAAGCGCATCAATTAAACGTAGGTTTGCTGTGAAAAAAGCAGTTAATTTGGCATAAAAACTCAACAGATGAGCTATTAACATATGCAACTAATAGATACTTTATTTTGTTCATAAAAGTAAATTGATTAGTTATTTAAAATATACAACAAATAGATCATTTACGTAACTTATTGAACTAAATAGATAAGTTATTTAGCACATGAAATTAAATAGATTAGTTATGTAGCCCATAAAACTGAACAGATTCTGTAATTTAGCAACTAAAACTAAATAGATAAGTTATTTAGCATATACAATTATATTAGATAGGTTATTTAACATATAAAATAAATAGTAAATGGCTTTGAAATCAGTTTTGGTCTATATTTGGGCAAAAAATGTGATACAATTTTCGGCGTCTTATTTGTAGCACGCCGGCGTATTGAAATTTTCCAACATACCGAGCATGTGGTCCAAGCGAAGAACGCAAAGGGCTTTTCGGCGCTTACAGCTATCCCAGTGTTCGTACTTGTACTACCATTGATCTTCAAAGTTTCTAGGTAGTTCAAGGTCACCTGGACTGTATTACTGGACATTATTTCAGAAATGAACAATACTTTTTACAGTGTTGATGAAAGAAAAGAATGCATTTTATAAGAAAAATCGAAATTTGATAATCGCTTTATTAAACCGTTGGAACTGTTTCAATGATTGCATTATTATCTTACATCACAATCCCATTAAACTTTGTTTTAAAATCCGTTGTATTGCTTTAATATTAAAATAAAGATATTGGAACGCTTGAAATACAGAGCACAAAGCGACCAAGCTGCCGTTTAAGAATTTTCAGGCGTAAAACAATTTTTTTTTTTCAAATTACAAATATTTCACTATTATGTTTGTTCGTTGTGTAATTTTGTTTTTGTCACAATTCGACCCTTGCTCTACGGTTGATAGCGTCTGTAACTGATTTCCTTGAGATATTTAATGGAAAATAAAACTGTCTCCTAATTGTGCGAGCCTACCTCCCCCCACCCCCACCCCCCCACCCCCCACATTCAACGCACTATTGAAAAATAACATTAATGCAGGTAAGATGTATGCAGGGGTTTCAAAATGTGAGTGATGTGCAAGGCTTGCGTTACCTTCTTAAAAATCGCCCCCCAACGTGTTCAAACTGGGGCAGCCATGACTCGGCGTGAAGCACAAATGAGATCTTAGTGTTGCGTTCTGCGGACGTCACTGTGAGCTAGGAAGGCAGCAATACTGTGCAGATGTTTTCTTAATATTTTAAAACTTAATTAATATCTTCCGTCAATTTGGGGGGGGGGAAGAAAAAAAAAAGGGGAGACATTTTCGTGTATTGAATTATTTAGATTTTACCTTTAAAACTTTGTGAAGATGTTTTCTTAATATTTTAAAACTTAATTAATATCTTCCGTCAATTTGGGGGGGGGGGAAGAAAAAAAAAAGGGGAGACATTTTCGTGTATTGAATTATTTAGATTTTACCTTTAAAACTCATATTCCTCTACAGACCTAGAGGAATTGGTATTATAAAATAAAAAAAAACAACAAAAAACCAACCTAATTTCTTTATCTGGCGAAACATATTTCAAATATTTAGAGGGGGATTCAACCGCATTTTCTAAAGAAAAACAATGCTGTCTTAAACAAATTGTTTCCCTTTAGCATTAGTTACAGAAAGACGCAGCAAGGGAATGTGTCATTATACTAATTTTCCGTCCAGCGTTTCGATGGTTTTTTTTTTTGTATACCGGCTACTAACAACACACACACACGAGAGGGATACCTAGTAGCTAAACATGTGTAGTCGATGTAATTCACTGTAAACTGGTTCTACCTCTTTTTAAGTGCCTTAAAATAGATTTAAAAAAAAAGACTAAATAGTATCAAATGTAACAAGACTGACCAATTTACAGCAGTATCTGACATTTGATAACAGACTCCATCAAAATATTGCGCGTCCTTCCAGAAGGAGCAGGGATGTCCAAAAGTGCCTGAAATAATAATGTAAAAAAAATCTAAAATATCCAAATTTAAATACATGTAAAAGAACATAAAGAATCGCTGTATAACCGCTCAATTAATAATACATGATAATGAAATAAATCCTTTTTACACACAGGTGAACTTTTATAAAACACATTATTTATTACATAAATATATATAGTGTATACTTTAGTATCGATGTTCATGTTTATAATTGTATGGCATCCTTCCGTCTTCGCGAGACGATTGCGTAGCTATGTAGTACTACACTTTGACGAGTGGCTCACTAGGCCAATCCTAGAACGACAATTTCGACTGCATTTCTGGCATCAGAATATTGATTCCTGGTGAGATCTTGACTTCCGTATTGTTCTTTTTGTTGCAAGGGCCTCGTTTCGCGCATCTTCTGCCTGTTTTACTCCTTCACAGACTGCTGTTCGCCAGCTGGAACGTTTTTAGGCAATGAACCCCCATTCGTTGTTTCATTTCAACATTGGCTGCCCAATTATAATTAATTTTATAATTAACTTATGCAAATATTTGAACGGATATTGTTTTTTTTTTTTAATGTTTAATTTAAACACTGAAACAAAACATCTTCGAATTCCGAAAACCAAAAACATTTAAAGGAAAAAAAATGAATAATAAAAATAAAACTATATTTTACCAAACTTGAGGATAAATAGTTTTCTTTCGGTCATTATCATTTTTAAAAATAATAACTTTCCGAGAGTATGCTTCATGGCTTTATCCGATTGCTCTAGTTGATGCATTACATTTTATTACAATTATGCCCCATATAAAAATCTAGTCCTTAATTATTATAGTCCATCAACATATTGTATAACAACTGGACAAGAAAATTCATGTGACGAGAAATAGTTAGGAAAAAAAAATTCTGACGTTATTTTTCGTTAAATTAAAACTGGTTAAAAAAGTTGTTAACTTTAAATACATTTATGCCTTTAAAAACAAAAACAAACTATATATCATCAGAAAATTGCAAAACAAAGAATTCTTTTACCTAAAGAAGAATCGCAAAACCGTTTTCACGTCTATAAACAAATTTGAGTACTTTTAAAAAAAAAATTAAATGGTTAATCTAAAAAAATACACATTCTTTACTTTTTGAACAGTAAAAACAAAAATATATTTTAACTTTTTGAAAGTAAATATTAACCCATCTCTATTTTTCAAAATTAATGTTTCAAGTGTGTAAAATGATTGGGTTTTGATATTCATGGGTATACTTATATAAATGTACCCACGATATGTTAACGCCATTGATCTTCTTAATTGGTAAACATACTTATATTTGTAAAATGAGAGAGCGAGTACCATCTCTTTTTTTCACATATGAAATACCATAAGTGTTAACTATATTGTCATCCACGTAAAAAACTTACACATCTTATTTCCTACCTCCGACATGTATTTACCAAAGAAAATTAATTATTTATCAAAATCATTCCTTTATTTTGAGACTTATCTTGCGCTGCCTTGAGCAAAATGAACAGACACATATTTGTAAAAAGAGAATGTAATATCTCTTTTTTCCCACATGCAATACCATAGGAGTTAAATATATTGTCATCCACGTGAAAATGTATACATCTTATTTCCTACCTCCAACATGTATTTACTCAAGAAAATTATTTATTTATCAAAACCATTCCTTTATTTTGAGACGTATCTTGTGCTGCCTTGGGCAAAATGAACATACACATAATCGTATACAGAGATTGTAATCATGGGCGCCCGCAGGTAGGGACAAGGTGATGAAGCAACTAAGCTGATGTCCTGTCCGTTCGTTCACCATACAAATACGCTACAGTAAATTAAAACTATATTAAAACATTACTAAAAATTTTTTGCCCCCCCCCCTGGAAAGTAAATCGATTTTTTTGCCCCCCCCCTAGAAAGTTTTATGCAGGCGCCCATGAATGTAACATCTCTTTTTTCCCAAATTTAATACCATAGGATTTAAATATATTGTCATCCACGTGAAAATGTACACAGCCTATTTCCTACCTTCAAAATGTATGTACCCAAGAAGGTTAAACATTTATCAAATTCATTCCTTTATTTTGAGACGTATCTTGTGCTGCCTGGGCCAAATTAACCAACCCCTCCCCCACCCAGATTTAAATAAATTTAGAAAAATCTTCTACCGGATTGTTTGATTAGATATTTATATCGCGCTGGTATCCTTGCCACTTTAGCTTGCTCACTGCGCTCTGGTCCTCCAAAATCTATTTAAACAAAAAACGTTTTAAAATGTTTCTTAAATGATTTCTTTATCATTTACAATTCCTCTCAAAGATTGAGGCAAACTGTTCCATAATTTTAGCGCTATCGTTTCAAAAGATCGCACTCCGTAAGACTTTTTATGTGTTTTGGGCTTACCCCCCGTCCATAACACATCAATTCCCAACCCTACCCCCCCCCCAATCCACGTCTCGAAATATATCTTGCCTAACACATCAACGTNAGTTTTTTTGCCCCTTTCTTTTACTGTCATCTGCATCGAGTAAGTTTCGTGTCCACGCGATGACACCAAGTAGCTGTATTATAGTTTACTTAAATAAAACTGCTAACAATGGTTCGAGAGACATGTTTGCTCGATTCATTGGCATCGGTACGATTAAAAAGAGATGGGGGGCGGGCTTTGGAGTTTAAACAGAACGTCTCCTCAAAAAGAATTCATTTTATTTCATCCGAAGGGACACATGTCCCTTAGAGGACATTAATGGCTTTCTTTTTTTTGTCTCACAGTCTTTCTCGTTCTTTGTCTCTCACATACACTTCACCCCTCTCTTTCTCAACCCCCCGCCTCTCTCTCTCTCTCTCTCTCTCTCTCTCTCTCTCTCTCTCTCCCTCTCTCTCTTTATTGCTTTCTCTCTGTAAATTTTTAATTTCAATATTTTTTAACACTCATTGATATAAATATGAAGCATAAATGGAGATTTCATTCTCTTTTAAATCTAAACTTTTAATTATATATGGATTTCGAACGCAGATTTCAATTGAATTTATGTAATTATAACGATTATGAGGAATATCTTCTAAAATTTAAGTACAGATTGATATTTTTTTCAATTTAATTATGGTTTGTTTTTGACGTTGTTTAAAAAAAAAGAAGAAGAATTTAAAAAAAAACAGGAACATTTTTTTTTTCAAATTTCAAAGATTAAACTAATTTATTGTAGCCAAAACATCTTTGTAATATATTTTTGGTCTTTATATCAAAAATTCAAAAATGTATTTTCGACTACACCATGTTTGTTATTTGGTTCAAGTATAAATAATTTTGTGTCCGTTTGTTTCAATAAAAAAAAAAATTATATGTATCACACAATTGTATTGCTGGCAATGTAAACGCATACGTATGTCCAACATTGTATTTTTGTAGTCAGCGGTGTATTTCACGGCTTTCCAGGCCCGATTTTAGTCATATGACTGTAAAACATCTGAACTTTTAAAATTAATTAAAATATATATATATGTATATATACCACAAACAAAAATGTTATCTAGCGTTATACCATTATAGAAACAATTTATCGCCTAGAAGTAATGGCAGTAAACAAAAAAAATGTCTTAAGTATAACGAATTCACGGTAAGAGAGTCAAAAGAAGCGGGCGGAGTGTTCACTAAACAATATTTTGTAAATGTTAATATGTGTAGCTGGTTTTAAATGATCTCAGATGTAAATCAGAACATCTGTCCATCATTTGATCCAGGTGAGACATGTTGTCCAGTGCTGACAAATTTTTGGTCATTTTTGGCAAATGTGTGGCTTGGAGGGTCAAGAAGTCTAAGTGGGCCCGGGTGCAAAGCTTAGGGCTCGGTTCTAGGCTCAATTTTAGCGATTACTGCTAAAATACGCCAGACATAAATTGAATTTGAAAACAAAAATTGCCTAGTGGTTGCTGATATTTACTGGCATAATTTGTAAAAGATATTTCGTCATCATTATACTTGAATATTTATGAGGGGTGTCCGTCAGTGGCATAGCCAGGTTTAGTGCCAAATGAGGTGGATGGATAGTGTCTTTTTCGCAAAATGGGATATTTGTGTTAAGTAAAAAAAAAAGTGTATCTTTCATTGAACACTTTTTGAATAATTAAGGTTCCCTATCAATAAAATTTTTATATGTATATAATATATATATATATATATATATATATATATATATATATATATAAATATATATATATGTATATATATAAAATATATATATACAAGCACTCATTATATTTATATATATATATATATATATATATATATATATATATATATATATATATATATGTATAAATAAATAATTTAATACATATTTATATATATATTATATATATATATATATATATATATATATATATATATATATGTGTGTATATATATAATATATATATACATACACATTTTATGTTTATATATATATATATATATATATATATATATATATATATATATATATATATATATGTATAAATAAATAATTTAATACATATAAATATATATAAAATAAAACAAGACAAAATAAGTTTATCTAATATAATTTAACATGAATTTTTCCGTACAGGTCATCGAATTCCGTGTCTAAATTAACAATCTGACTGAATTAGTGTAAAATTTAATGAATACGTCTATTTGTCGTCTTTGTGTACTATCTGTGTCAACCTTATGGACACCATGTCCGACTGCATGTTACGTTATTAAAAAAAGGGGGAAACAAATTATGATAATCGTGTGAATCGCGACGACCCTGTAAAGAAGAAGGGGCCGGCGCACACTTTAGGAACCACTGACGTGATCAATGCTTTTATTTCCTTTCTCTCTTCATAGAGGGTCATTCATAAGATTCTGCATTAGCTCGGATAAACTCTATTCAAAAACAAATTTTATTTAATTGATACGTGTATATTGAAGGAAATGTACTGCACTTATTTTGGGAAAAATGTTAAATGCCAACAATGGATAATCCGTTTAAAACACTATGTTCTGTTTACATAAAAAAGCGAAAATTGTGTAATAATTTAATACAATACAAACACATAAACAACGACGTCTGCAATTAAAAACAAGATGAAGAATTTCGTATCGATATCAATACTGATAATACGACAAAACCAGCCAGGCCTGGTTGCCTTCGGAGCTCCTTGGGTAAATGCAGTGTGCTTGACTCTCGTGGAAGATTCTTCAAAATCGACCTTATCCCATCTCTTGAAAGACTTTTCCCCATGATGGTCGCCGTTTCCCTTCTCCAGTGCCACAATTTCAACTTTGCCTACTTCTTCCATGAATTGCTGTTTTGATTTCTGAAACTCTACTTCGAAAGGTTTATCTACCTCCGAAATAGGTGAATCTTTACAAGCGTGGCATTCACCCGCGAAGTCGTGTCTCTTTTCCCGACGGTGTCTCTGCAGCACGAAAGCTGTCGCGGCTGTTGTCACGGCGATCTTAATGATCACCGCCACGATGAGCTGGAGGATTCTGGGGAACCGGTCCACGCTCCTCGGGATGACGTCGACCACGAAGTTGATGAAGACGGTCATGGAGACGAAGATGGAGATGACGAAGGACATTTTCTCCCCGGAGTCCGGGGGTATGCAGAAGACCAGGAGCGTCATGACGGACATGAGGCCGATGGGGAAGACGAGAGTCGCCACGTAGAAGGCGCTGCGTCTCTTCATGTAGATCGTACATTCTGTGTACACTCTTTTGATTTGTACAGCCTATTGTGAAAAGAATTTTTTTTTTTTTTTTTTACAAAATTACATGTTTCCTTTTTTTAAAGATTGAACATTTGAACTAGTTTTGGTAGGATGAGCCCTAGACCTTGTAGATCGTACATTCTGTGTACACTCTTTTGATTTGTACAGCCTATTGTGAAAAGAATTTTTTTTTTTTTTTTTTACAAAATTACATGTTTCCTTTTTTTTAAAGATTGAACATTTGAACTAGTTTTGGTAGGATGAGCCCTAGACCTCTAACAATGTATTGATTTGTAACGGGCACATAGTCTAATAAATGTTAGTATATTCACCGCTTAACAATGACAGGATGGTTCCATGATAGACTGTAAAAACCAAAGTTTCTTAAAACACTTGGTTGATGAACATACGGAAGATGAGAAAAGATAGCAAAATAACAAAACTTGGCTAAATTTGAATTTCGTATTGCGTGCTAGAACATTATTACAACGGGAAACTAATAGATCATTTATGACAAGCACACCAAGCAAACAAACAAACAAACAGATAAACAAACTAAACATATCGCGTGAAAAACCTTCCGTTAAGGGTCATTTACTTAAAAAAACTTTGTATAATAGAGCCAAATTAGTGATCGCATCCATGTTCGGACATGGGCGGTTTTAGAATATATATGTATACAAAGTCGGTTTAACTATTTATAAAGCAATCTAAAGCAAAAAAAAAATGAAATATTATTTTATTGGCTTTTGCGATTATAGTCAAAGTAACGCGTTAAAAATAACAACTTCCCTTAAATTATTGAAATGATGTACACAAATCTTTTCCAACATCCGAGTGTCACGGTTTAACCCAATGGTTAAGTTACAATTTATAATGGCATTAATGCGGTGACAAAAATCTGATTTGAATTAAAAGTTAGCAAGAACAATAGTTTGCGCGCCAGACCTCTTTCACAGTGCAGCTGTGTTCCAACAGGCGCCATTCAGCACCGGTGCTGAAGTAGGTCTCCAGAAAATAGGATTTGGGCGCAATCACTTGAGGGTAGACGTCTATCTTGGCGATCGACAGGAAAGGAATGGTGCAGTGGTGGGCGTCGAACGGGTATCTCTCGAGATTCAGATGGCACGCGGTTAACAACCTGCTGGGTATTTTGGCAGTTACCTTACCGTCGGCTGTCACCTGTACGGGAAGGATGAGGCCCATACAAAGAAATACATTTGAATAATTTAAAATTTTGTTATAAAAAAAATAAATCAATAATTTAGTTTTATCAAAAAATGAACGAAAAAATGTTAACTAAACATGATACCGTTATTTTACTTGTTTAAAGCATATTAATATTAACGTATTGTGGTATAAGAGACGAGTGCTAATACATGTTACCGTCTGATAAACTCGTAGTTGTTGCTGAAATTCGGTTACAAATTGTGATTTGTAAAAAGAAAAGAAAAGACACACGTTTTTTGTTGGGAATTGAAAAAAAATCCTCTTCATCAGCTTTTTCCTTTGAGATTTCACTTACGTTTTCAGCCGATCAAAATATCAGTTACACTGACAGCAAGTTTTTGTTTGTCTGGAAATGAAACAACTATTCATCTATTAAATAAGTGAAAAAAAAATGTTACTCACACTGGCTGTGTTCGTCATGGCCACATGCGTTTCATCCATGCTCTTTGGGTTTGTGATCACCGGGGTCCACATGATGGATGTGTCCACGTCTATTGCTTGGATGCCTAAAGGATAAACAACTATTTAACAGCTAGACCAGAGTTACCCGAAATAACTTCGAGCCATGACACCAATGCCGGAAAATGTTAATGATTTTTTTTATCTTTTCAACCCCTTCCCCTTTTGTGAAGAAGCCGCGGCTACCTACGGTACCACGGTTAACGGTTTGAGAACCTCTAATGCAGACTTCTGTAACTGCTTTATAAACAAAATGGTATTTATTTGTAACCCTGAAAAATTGCATATTCCACTTAATCGATTTCGTCATTTACAAACTAAAATACAGTTTAATATGATTTGCATCTGTTATTCTAAAGTCATTTAAACTGAATGGTCTCAACAATAAACAAAGAAGGTCGAAAGTACTACACATTTTATCTAATTGTGAAGTAATTCCGCTATGAGGAATAATATAGCCTTCTACATGAACAGGAAATAATACGTTTCTCAATCAGTGTGTCACAGTGATCAAACTTACCATTGTATTCTGAGGTATTCCACTGGCAGCCCAGAAGGAACCACTCGAACGTTATCAAAGAGGACAGAGCCACGGCTTGACTCAGTTCGTTCACGGAGATTATCTGGAAAGGTTCAAAGGTCATGTTGACACGGTTGAACCCATCAATCGCCGGAGACACCCTGTGCTTGACCGCTGGGCAGTCTTGAATGTGCTCTGTTAATTTGATGAAGGAATCTTGCCTTGGAAGTGACACAGCTTGAAGATTGTGAGCACCGATGTAACAAGCAACAAAGAAGAGCGTTACAAGCCTACTTAAATAAATCGGCATTATTCTGCATGTGAGTGTAGAGTTAATATAATGTAAACGTTGATGCGAAACGTGGACCAGTGTCAAGCCCGGAGAAACTAAACCACTTTCACACAGCCTGCCTCAGGAAACTCCTCGGCATCGGGTGGCAAGAAAATTGCCTGACACGGGGGTCTTTGATAGAGTTAACCTACCTAGCATCTTCACCACGCTGGTGCAGTCTCAACTCCTTTGGACGGGACACGTCACTCGTATGAAAGACAACGGGCTCCCTAAACAGCTATTATTTGGTGAACTCACGCCGGGCTAGCGCTTCCAAGGGGTCAATGAAAGCGATCCAATTACTCTGTGTAACCAACAGTGAGGGCCTTCAGCATCAACCCTTTTAAATGGGTGCAGATCGCCCAGGATGGAGCAAAGCAAAGATATGCTGTCGTAAAGGGGGGCTCAATCTCATGAAGCCAGAAGGATAGCGACAGCTGAGACACGCAGGATAGCCACACAAAAAAAAAACGGCCTTAGACCATGAACTACAACAACTATCTCCAGCCCGTGGTGCCGGCCTTAGACCATGAACTACCACAACTATCTCCAGCCCGTGGTGCCGGCCTTAGACCATGAACTACAACAACTATCTCCAGCCCGTGGTGCCGGCCTTAGACCATGAACTACCACAACTATCTCCAGCCCGTGGTGCCGGCCTTAGACCATGAACTACCACAACTATCTCCAGCCCGTGGTGCCGGCCTTAGACCATGAACTACCACAACTATCTCCAGCTCGTGGTGCCGGCCTTAGACCATGAACTACCACAACTATCTCCAGCCCGTGGTGCCGGCCTTAGACCATGAACTACCACAACTATCTCCAGCCCGTGGTGCCGGCCTTAGACCATGACTTACCACAACTATCTCCAGCCCGTGGTGCCAGAGACTATTCTGAGCACAGATCATGAAACCATAACCAACACCTTTTAGAACAAACAAAATTCTAAAATGTCCATGAAATTAATACATTTGACTTAGAAACTTTGAATATTTACTCAAAACCAAAATGTCATTTTCAAAACACATTGGGTATTTCAACCACATTATACGTCTTGTGGTAGCAATAATTTTTTTAAAAATTGTTGGAAAGTCACAATTTGTTTTTCAACCAAAAGTTTTAAAAAATTAGACAGTAAACTGTTATAATATATGTTTTTTATTAAACAAACTACAAAAGAATAACCCCACACACTTATGTGTTCGTTTATTAAAACCCTAGAACTTTTGGAGAAAGCCTAAAGAATAATTTCTTTCAAAATATAATTTAGTTATTTTTGCTAGCCATGAACAGCCATAAAAAAAAAAGAAATTAAAATTAGTCTAGCAGCAAAAAGATATCGGAAGTGAGTTTCTTTCTATCCCTGATGCACACAGATGTATAACACGTTGTATATGTTTGCATTTTTAAAATTGAAATAACGTCGTGCGTAAATGATTTTACGTATGGTATCATTCAACTAAATAGCGCCATACAGTTGATAAGACGTTGGTGAAAGCTAAAACATGAAACAGAATTTTTTTTTTTTTAAAGCATGTCTGATGTGACGTTATGTCATGCTGACGGGTTTATATTAGAGCTCTGTTAAAAAATCATGCCAACCCCCCCCCCCCCCCCGGTGGGCTAGTGCGTGTCAACTGATGCTGTGTCTATTTAACTAAGGGACGTCCATTAATTATGTCAACAAAATACGGGGGGGGGGGGTTGAAATGTTTGACAATTTTTGAAAAAGGGGAATATTAATTGGTGTCAACAGTCATGTTTTCTCTAATAAAATGTTTATGTTAAATAATTGACTGGTTATTACTTTAAGAAACAAAATGTTTCACGCGTGTAAATAGTCATAATATATTTAGAATTTTAATGATGTACGATTTTTTTACGTGTGTGGTCTTTCTGTGCACTGGAGATGGCTGGTAAAAATGTTATACCACTTTATATTAGTGTAAGAGAAGTCAAAAGGTGGCCTGTCTTTAGATGTAGTTTCTGTTGTTTAAAATGTCTAGGGAGGTATTTTTGCGACCATGTTGCAGGTACGTAACAAGGACGACGTTCAAGGGTCATGTGCAGTCAAGATAAATGATAAGATAGAGTAGAAATGCGATACTTTGGGAATAATGTGAAAGTTAAGTGAGGAACGCTAAAAACATCGTGCAGTCGAAAAAGAGGCTTTCGTATGACATGCTTTGGCTCTGCGATTGTGAAAAGTAATGAAACTCTTGGCCACTAATCTGGTTCATGCCGCACATTTTACAAAACAAAACAACCTTGTTGTTCAATAGTCAGAGTAGGCCTAACCTTGTTGTTCAATAGTCAGAGTAGGTCTAACCTTGTTGTTCAATAGTCAGAGTAGGCCTAACCTTGTTGTTCAATAGTCAGAGTAGGTCTAACCTTGTTGTTCAATAGTCAGAGTAGGCCTAACCTTGTTGTTCAATAGTCAGAGTAGGCCTAACCTTGTTGTTCAATAGTCAGAGTAGGCCTAACCTTGTTGTTCAATAGTCAGAGTAGGCCTAACCTTGTTGTTCAATAGTCAGAGTAAGCCTAACCTTGTTGTTCAATAGTCAGAGTAGGCCTAACCTTGTTGTTCAATAGTCAGAGTAGGCCTAACCTTGTTGTTCAATAGTCAGAGTAGGCCTAACCTTGTTGTTAAATAGTCAGAGTAGGCCTAACCTTGTTGTTCAATTGTCAGAGTAGGCCTAACCTTGTTGTTCAATGGTCAGAGTAGGCCTAACCTTGTTGTTCAATAATACGAAATGATTCACCAATATTTTTTTCCTACGAAAATAGATATACAATACGGTACAATTAATCAAATAATAAGTGGGTGAAGGAAGTAACAAATTCCGATACAACCAAAGGACAATTTACACAATGTTTTTAGACCATCCTGCACCGGATGGTGTTTCTGTAGCACAACGGAAACAAGAGAGATTTTGCATCGGACTTGGAATAACCGCAACGAATCAAACGTAGGTCTGTTTGAAAATTATCATTCGATTGTTATTCGAGAGAAAGAGACCTCAACACCGCGAGCTTCAACGCTGCATTCTGTGAAGGGTGTTCTACAATTCGTAAACCTAAAGTCAATCTCCAATTCAATTGTAATGCAAAAAAAAACATGTTGTTTTTTTGTTGTTCTTTTTTGTGTGTGTGTACAAACCAGCAAGCTCGCAAACCTCATGCAATGCGAGGCTCGTAAATCTGCTCAGTAATGTTGCTGTTCCATCGGTATCCACTGTTGGATTCGTTTCAATATCCAAGATAACATTTTTTTTGTTAATTCTTAGAAAAATATTCATTTTAAAATATTTGTTTTAGAAAATGCGTCTTTGATATTATACATATTTTATTGGCGAGTATTTCCCGTCAATTATTTTTATGTATAGTGTCTTGTTGTTGTTTTTTTTTTACATTTTAATTGACCTCTTTTATTGTTAAAGAATTTTTTTGAAAGAAGCAACGATATAATTTTTTGTGAGTTAGATATTGTTTGTACGCGTGTAATTATAAATATGTTTAAAAATCCAATTAATACTCAACCATCGTGTCTGAAGTAATTGTAAACTAGGATTTCAGCGGTACTTTTAAGTAAACTGTATCGTTGGTGAAGAATTCAATTTGATTTTACATTAACTTAAACACGACTTAATTAGCTAGAAAAAAAAATATAAATGTCAATCATAAGCTCTCCGGTCAGCTAATGGTCTTGCTCTCGTGTCCCTGCTTCAAACGCCATAATTCGATTTTTCACTTTTTTGTCTGATGAGAATAGCCAACGGGAAACATTGCAAAAATCCGATGAAATGAAAAGCGAGATAAAACACGTGATTATGACGACACCGGATACACCGATCGCGTGACAAGATGGCCGACTGTCCCACGTGCTCTGCAACTTTTGTTTGAACGCGGACGTGTCTCTAACGTTGATCAACAGAAATCGTTCGATGCTTTGAGTTATAGAGTCCAGTTCTTGCTTGGAGAGGTTCAGCTGAGGCGCGTCGAACGGCAAACAACTGGACGCATTCTGGAGGGAGACACCAGATGTTGGAAATGAAGTCGTCGTGGCTGCTGTCGTTGTTGGAGATGTCGATGTGGACGAGTGCGTGGTGGTGGCCGCGGTGGTTGTGGTAGACGGCTGGGAGGTTGATGTCATGGAAACAGTAGCCGTAATGTTACCGCTTGACTCTGTAGAAGTATGCTGTCCATGCGATGTTGCCTCGGAGCCATCGGGTTCTGTAGTTTGGTCTGTCGTAGATTGGGATGATGTTGTGGCCTCCACCGTCGTGGTCTCGGGAAGATTTGGAGATGGAAATGGGTCAGAGTCCTTAAGATTGATGTATTCCACTGATTGGAAGCGTTCCTGCGATAAAATGTTAAACAAATTAAGTAGATGAACTCATTAAATTAGCTATTTTAAAACACGTCACTTTTTGAGAAGAAGAGGTTTAGAGTAATAAAATGTATGAAATAAAAAGTGTAATATATATTGCGATACTATTAAAATATGTATTAAAAAAACTTTTTTGGAAACGTATATATATGTTTTCTTTATTTAGCTGTACTTAATGAAAATTAACCATATATTCATATCCCAATATTATATTTTATAATTAACTAAGGTATTACACTATTTTTTTTTTAAACTACATTTATCTTTCAAATGAACCCACCTGGCTGTTACTATATTTATCTCTAAAAATGAACCCACCTGGCCGTTATTGACCCTTGGCGATGAACCCAATGCATGACAGAACCCAATCCCAGTGCTGAATGTTTGGGACCCGTAAGCCACAAATTGGACACGTGACTCATTGAAACCAATATGGTGTAATCCTCTATCCAGGCTCATGGTGCAGCCGATCAGACCTGTACCTGGAATCATGTAATGCAAGGGTGTTTAGCAGCTACCAACATTTAGCTAACCGTGGACTTTTCTTAAGCTTAAAAGCGTTTACAATTTATTTTTTTCGGGGCCAGAACAAATGATATTTTAAAAATATATTGAAGTAATTCTTCGTGTTGCTCTTGCATAACAATTTTGAGAGAAAACTTTTGAAATAAGTGGTGGATTAATTTGAAAAATAAATTGAAACGATTTTGCTTCATGTAGGCGAGAATTTCCTAACTTAAAAACAAAAGTGGCAGAACAATCGGGAGTTAGATAAAATAAAAATAGCGTTAAATATACAAAAAACTGTGCTATCTCTTGTTTCCAAATGTTGACATTTAGGAAGTTTACTGTGTCACCGGAAGGTAACGTCCGGTTGATCAATTGATGTTTCGATAAAATGCTTATCGCGCACCTCTTCTCCTGCATGTGCTGCATTGCTCCAAACACAGTTTCCGGACGACAGACCTTAAAAAATGGAACATCAGCCACCATGCATTATATTTGCCGATGGCTCAAGGACAAAGGGTGCATCATCGCACCGAAAAGAATTTCAACGCTTGTCGGAGCCCAGCTGTGAGAGCCATGAGAATGTTTTGTGAGACATTTATTTCCCATCAAGTACAAGGATCAATATTTAGAATATATTAAAGAAATATGTGGCCATGCTCAACGAAAGTTACGTCAATTAGACTTTCCTTTCCAATGACAGAGAACCGTTACAGAACTGTGACATTTTGTGACAGTAGATCTCACAATTGTTTGTTAGATGGTGAAAATATTTGAATAAGAAACTATTTGCTTAATGCTTTATGTTTAGTACTATTAAATGATTTTAAAAAATAAAAGTTTTTGATATCTTAAATTATATAGCTAAATTTAGCGTTCAGTATTCACATTAATTTGTATTTGGGGTTTAAGATTAAAATTGTATCAATTCCGCTCAGGGCCGGTGACATGGGTTTCTAATACTGTAACCCCAGATTGTATGTTGACAAATATTGTTTTTTTTTAACCACAAAATTTTTTCTCATGCCAAAGGTTTCCTGCGGTCACATTTAACCCACCTGGCTGTTACTATATTTATCTTACAACAATGATATAATGCGACGAATTTAATTTATTTTTTACGATGTCTCGTCTCAATATCTGATAATCGTGAAATAATTTATTGTGATAGAAAATGTTCTTATCCAAGCTTAACTTGTCATGACAATATTTATTCAAGTATAAAGCAGATAAAAAGAAATGTCAGATTACTTGTTTATTTTGTGTGTTGTTTTTTCGTTGTTTTTTTCTTCAATTGTTCTTTAAGTTCATTTACGGATAAGTCCCTTCGGTGTTAACATTGAGGAACAGTCCGTTATAGAAAACTCGTAAGCATGACAACCGTGCCCCTGTTTCAACGTCCGTGGTGAAAAAAAGCTATTTTCCCGACTTCACAAAGTCGCTTTAAAAAGGTCTTTCTTGACATCTTCAGTGGTGACCAATAGCACCTCTTTCAATTTGATACAACTAGTAGTTACAGTTTGAGAATCTGTGATTTGCATACATGGTTTATGATGTTCAATGAATTTATTAAATTTTTTTTTTGCCAAAATAGTTACCTGCAATGTCAACACATTGCCTTAGATAAGTGCTGTTGTAGTTTCCATCGATAAGAAAACTTGAAAGTGAATTCTTCTCGACGACAAAGGCGACCCTCAATTGATCATAGTTGACGTACAGGTTGTACTGGCTCCGCCACAGGGTGTCGGGTAGCAGGGATGTTGTGCAAGCCGTGTCTGAGGTCAAGGTCAGCTTGATGACGTAGAATGGCCGGTAGGGGTCACTCTTCATGACGTAAAAACCGCCCGCAGGCAGAAGTATATCTTCAAGGCTTCCAGCCTTTGCTAGGGTCACGTTGGTAATGGAGGCACCAGAAATCTTTGGATACGATAACAGTACCATGTTAGGGCTTTCCATTGACCCGAAGCATTGTTAATTTAAAAACAAAAATGTATCGTTAGTTTCAAAAAATTTAATTATAAAATCTTAACAAAAATATCAAATTTGTATTAAAAAAATTATGATTAAGCCTACAATGTGTTTTATATTTAAGATAAAAGTGCATTATATATATATATAATTTATTCAAACCAAACACGAAACGTAATTACGACCTAGTTTTGCGTAATTTCTTGGCCCCGTGCCTGGAATGGCTAATGGATGAGGTCAACACTCTGAAACCGTCCCTATAAATAAATTCCCGTTGGGCTTCGAGATGTTGCTATAGTTAAAACAAATAAGCCCACCCCTACTGTGGCCTATTTACTCCCAACTGCCAAACGCTAATAGTTTATTAAAGTTTTAATAGCCCTTTAATAAAAGCACCGCCAGGATCGTAACGCAATATGTATGCCACCGCACACTAAATTCGCTCAGTAAGTTATGAAAATTACACAATGCTATTATAAATAAGCAGATATCGTGGCATTGACTTAGATTTCATTAATTTAAATTTTTTAAAAACAAACAAAAACAAAAAAAACAAGCGAATACAACCAGTCGTCAAACCTGTAGTCCACCATTCGGCCCTTATTGTATTTCTCAGTGAACAATTACACTGTGAACAATTACACTGTGAACAATTACACTGTGAACAATTACACTGAAAAAATGCACAAATTTTTTTTTCTCATTGCTGGCCCTCAAGTTTTTCCTTATCAAATATATATTTGTCTAATATCAAAGTATCAAATATTTAAAAATCAAATTGATGCGGCGAAATTTCATAAGGGACATGATTGAGTCCACGAGAAAGAAAACCTGTACATTTTCTAAGGTGATGATGCTATTTTTTTTTGCTGTTATTTGTTGTTGTTTGTTTTTAAATATTTTATTTTTAGTATATTAATACCTTGATTACTTTTTTTTTTAAAAATCTATGCCAAATCGCGTGGCCAACATAAAGGGAATGCCTCTGAATCATATTGTCTATGTCAAAGCAAAGATTAATGATGTTGATGCGTACAAGCCGCTGCTGGCATTTCTATCATTCACGTCTCTGTTGGCGCTTTTAAAAGTGTATGTGATTTATATTTCATTCCTATGTTTTGAACTATCGAACAGTGATACAACTAATATAGGTTTAGTGATTTAATTTCAATTTCATTTCATACAAAATGAGTTCAGTTTAGCTGACGGACAATTTTTAAATAATCTCGATTCCCTGGGCCGAAATAAATTCTGCTTCGACGGTGTCCCACTGTTGCGATAGCCTTACCGTGACCAGCGTGTCGTCATACAAAGCCAGCAAGCGGAACCTGTCATTGGACACAGTACCGCCAGGGGTTGACGTCCCGAAGGTAGTCGTGACGTACTGAGTGGCCAACGTGTCCACGCGGACCGCCATGTCCAGTATAGTGTCTCCGGATTTTGTTCTGGTCTAGGGGCGAAATAGAATGTAAACATTAGATGTAACCCGCAAAACGGAGATGGTGGCCACGCGCTGAACTCCCACCTTCTTAAGTAACTGTGCATAACAGGAATTCAAATAACGCTCATTTATAAGAATCCAAAATTAACTTCTGGGAATTATTTTTTTTATTTTTTTTTTTGCGTCTATAGAACACACAGTTTAAGAATTATTATTTGTGACTAGAAGTTATGAAGACTTTTACCGTGGTAATAATGGAAGACATATCTCGTTACCTTAAACCTGCTACTCTAAAGTCTCAACATTTTTCAATCTAAATTTTACTTATGTTACAGAATAGCACTTGGTTGTATTACATCATTTAAAAAAAACTATGTAAAAGGTACAAACATTTAGCATGCCCCAGAATTGAGGTTTTAGGAAATGGTAAATTATTTATTTACAACTTTGCAAAGAAGCATAACAAAAAAAAAAAAACTTATTTTCCCAACATTTGCAAAAAAACATTTGTTCCATTGAATTTAAAAGGAAAAAAAAAATATTTCGCCCTTCTACGTATTCTACCTTGTTAAGCCCTTTTACGTATTCTACCATGTTAAGCCCTTCTACGTATTCAACCATATTTGCCCTTCTACGTATTCTACCATGTTCGCCCTTTTACGTATTCTACCATGTTTGCCCTTCTACGTAGTCTACCATGTTTGCCTTTCTAAGTATTCTACAATGTTCGCCCTTCTACGTATTCTACCATGTTAAGTCCTACGTATTCTACCATGTTTGCCCTTCTACGTAGTCTACCATGTTTGCCCTTCTAAGTATTCTACAATGTTCGCCCTTCTACGTATTCTACCATGTTAAGTCCTTCTACGTATTCTACCATGTTAAGCCCTTCTACGTAATCTACCATGTTTGCAATAATACGTATTCTACCATGTTAGCCCTTCTAGGTACGCTACCTTTTCATTCGTCCTGTATACTCTACCATGTTATTCCTCCTAGACTCGCTACCATGTTATTCCTCCTAGATCTGCTACCATGTTATTCCCCTAAGTACGCCCCTAAACTATATTAATATTATAACGTCCCACAATCCTTTTACCACACAACAGACTCCATTTTCCTTTTTAAAAGAGAACAACGATAAAAACTTGAACACATATTTACGTATATTCAAAGAATGTGGTTATTTAAGTCCATACCAAATTACATATCTGTATCATAGTAGGGTTTTGAGTCATTTATATTGCCTTGTACAGGAAATGGTAAAATGATCAGTACACAATTTTATTTTAAATGATACATTTACACATATTTAGTGTTTTTCTTTTTTTATATTTCTAAGAAAAACGAAATAAGAAGAACGAGAATACCCGAGTACATAAAATGTAGCTCTCACCCCCCAACCCCCCCCCCCACCCTCCCTCTTTCCCCCCTAATCTTCCGTGACCTAAAAATGTTCAACAAAACTTAAATAAGGCAAAATACATACAATGAGATTCTGCTTTATAAATTTAAACTGACTTTCAAATTAATAACAGAAAAAAAATATGTGATAGAAAAAGACGGTCAATATCTTGTTTTATAAAACATCTTGACCCGATCGCTCACAAAAATACTTGTAATAATTCTTATCCATACATCAGTTTAAAAGCTATATACATATCTACAGGGTGGGCCAATAATAGTGAGAACATCTCGTAAAATATTACGCTACGAAATGTTCCCACTTTTATTGGCCCACCCCGTAATTTGTTTAATCAGTGATCTTGCCATTAATTTTTTAAAGAATTTACAAAAATAATTAACTTAATAAAAGTGTCCTCGTTTGATAGCCATTTTAATTGTTTCTATAGTGTAGTAGTTACTTTCCTAGTGTCTCATTTTTTATTTTACTTAGTTTACATGTTTTTAATAATTGTAAAGCGCTTAGAGCTTTAAGGTAAGCGCTATATAAAAATGCCTAAATAAATCAATAAATCCGATCAGAATTTTTTTCGAATTTACACAAACATCATAGGGAGCTTTTGTTGAGGGAAGCGATAGAATGCAATGTCTGTCATTGCAGCTAGATTTTAATTTTTACGCAGCCATTTACAAAAAAAAAAAAAGAAAAAAAAAAATAAATACAAAATTAAAAAAAAAAAAAAAAAAGAAAAAAAAAAGTAATTGCAAATTTTGAAGAAATCATTTTGCTATCCAACCTGGACGTATTTACTTCCACTGTACACAACGATAGGTTTCGTTGAGTACACAAACGACCCGCTGAAATCGTTCATCGATTGAATGTGGGCGGTATCGAACTGGTCCAGATGAAAGCCGGTTCTACTGATCTGTCTATGAACATATAAAAATATACAAAATAAAACACACTCGTTTTTTTTTAAATTTTATTTTTCATCTTAAATAATAAATCTAACAACAATAAAAACCTGAGCAGGTGACATCACAAACATCTTATAAATTAGATGTTTTTTTAATCCCTTTCAGGCACGCCTTTTTTTTCTCTCCGAAAATCGAGATACAACAAATATACATATAATTACCGTCAAATACATAACCAAACCCATATTTTTATTTTTTTGGCCACTTGTAAACTATACTGCTTATTAAAATCGTAATTATTTTAAAGACAGTATTTATTTGTTGATGTTTATTATTTTTTTTTAAAGTTTATCCTATAACCTGTTTACATAAATTTGAAATGTTTGAGTTTTTTGAAAAAGGTTAACAATTAATGGTTTAAAAAAACAAAATCGGTTTTCATATTTTGTTGTTGTAGTTGAAATCAACGAAGGGAATTTAGGATCAGTGGTATTTTTTTAAAAATTAAGGCAATCGACACTTTGAAAAAAACCCAGCACAATAGAAGTTCATGTTGAGGGAGATTATGAAAATTCAACAACAACAACTACAACAACAAAAAATTATTTAAAAAAAAAATAAAAAACCTTACTGAACCATGAATCCATTGATGGTCACAGTAAACGGCTGGCGCTGGTCTCTGGGTAATTTAACGGTGACGTCGGTATCGTCCTCGAACGCTGTCACTGTTATCTGATAAAAGACACATGCGTCAAACCCGTAAGAAACATTGGTATAAAAATTCTTATTTCAGTTATAGCGGCGAACTTAAAAAGCCCCCCAAAAATTTTAGGATTCAGACATAAAAAAAAAAGAATACAGTCTAGTAAAAGGATGCATGTCTCAACAACTCCCCCCAGCCACTTTCCCGCTGCACTTAATCCTACGGCAAGTGACTCTTAAAATGCTTTTGTCTTTCTATTTATTTTTTCAGGTGAAATTTATCTTTTAGTAATTTGAATTAGAACACAGGTTTTTTGTTTTTTTTGTTTTGTTTGTTTTGTTAGGTGGATGATTAATAAATTAAGGATGGCACTGTCCGTTATTTACGTCTTATTTAAGAAATATTCAGCATTGGAAACATAAATTATAAAAATCATCAGATTTAAAAAAAAAAGCCACAAAAAATTTTAGGATTCAGACATAAAAAAGAAAGAATACAGTCTAGTAAAAGTGTGCATGTCTCAACAACTCCCCCCAGCCACTTTCCCGCAGCACTTAATCCTACGGCAAGTGACTCTTAAAATGCTTTTATCTTTCTATTTATTTTTTCAGGTGAATTTTATCTTTTAGTCATTTGAATTAGAACACACTTTTTTTTTCTTTTTTCTATTTCTTTTGTTTGTTTGTTAGGTGGATGATTAATAAATTACGGATTGCATTGTCCGTTATTTACATCTTATTTAAGAAATATTCAGCATTGAAAACATAATTATAAAATTATCAGATTTAAAATAAAAAAAAATTTGTTGTTAATTCTTGAGGTTTTTTTTTTTTTAAACAGGGGGCCCTTACAAATGTAACAAGTGCCCGTGTATCAAGTGCCCGTGTAACAAGTGCCCGTTAAAAAAGTGTCCATGCATCATGTGCCCGTGTAACAAGTGCCCGTGTAGTGGGCACCACAAAGCTGCGCACAACCTACAGAATAAAACTGAGTTCACTCACGTGACTGCCCGACTCCCGAGACGCGTTGGTCAGCACGAAGTACCCGGACGTCACGGCGTTGACCGGAAACACCAAAGTTGTTCCGGTATGCCCGGGGGATGTTTGGTAGAGGACAACTGTTACGTCATTGGTCGCCTTGAGAACAACTACACCGTGATAGATATCTTTAAAAAAAAAAAAAAGTTAATTTAAAAAAAGGAGAAAAAAAAAACAGAAAAAAATACAAAATGTTGAACGGAAACACCAAAGTTGTTCCGGGATGCCCGGGGGATGTTTGGTAGAGGACAACTGTTACGTCATTGGGCGCCTTGAGAACAACTACACCGTGATAGATATCTTTAAAAAAAAAAAAAAGTTAATTTAAAAAAAGGAGAAAAAAAAAACAGAAAAAAATCCCAAATTTATTCACAATTTGGTCCTTGAGAATAAATGTCATTAATATCATAGGCACAAAGTTTTTTTTTTTGTTGTTTTTTTGGAGGAGGTGTGTATGGGGGGTGGGGGCGGGTGAACCAAAAATAAAGGGGGGGGGTAAAATAGGGTAATTAACGAAATGATTAATTTATATAAATTGTAATTTGTTTAAGCGCTGGCAGTTAGAATTTCATATTATAAATTTTACAAGAATTATACAAAGTCATTTTTTTTAAGTTTTAAGTGTTAAGAAAGTCAACGTAAAAAAAAAAGTGTCTAACGAAAAACTTTGTTATAGCGCAAGTCTCTTAAAAAAACAATTTAGTATGTTAAAGAGAGATGACGAATCCTACCAGCTCAAAAATGAATGAGAACGCTTCAGTCTGAGACGACACAATCAGATATACAACAGCGGGTTAAAAGCCAGGTTTTTTCTTTCCCCTTGCCCTTACTAAAACTTTCGTTGTCCCAGGTTTAAAAAAAAAAAAAATTTACTAAGCTACAATTTCAGAATTTCAAACTATTTCATTAAGACTAAAATATTAGTGACGGCTATGATTTCATTTTTCATAGATACGTTTTCTTTCTACTTCTTTTTTTTTCTCTTACGAAGGTGCTTCAAAGTAAATTTCCCCCACATTAATAATGCAACTATAACTCTGCCTTTGCAAACCCCCTCTGCGTTTTACTCTCTAACACGTGCGTCACGCCCCTGCTCAGATGCAGTGCGTCGTTAAAAGGCTTATAGTTATTGTTTGCACTAAAAGAGACGAATCGCGTACCTGTATCCCGTAGCTCTAAACCACTGCTCACGCCAAAGATGACGTTGCGATAAGCGGTCACCCAGTCCTGGCTCAGAGTTGTCTCCCCAGTGTTAAAGCGCTGCGTAAAATGTAGATATACCACTTCTATTCTTCCTATATTACAAAGAAAGAACAAGAAAATAATTAAATATATCTCTATCCATCTATATATATATATATATAT
>CAXITT010000046.1:1125039-1147317 GCA_964033795.1 Lymnaea stagnalis | reverse complement strand
TATATATATATATATAAAATATACCCTAAAATTAAATTAATCTGATTAAAATTACAGATAGATTTTTGTATGCAAAGTTTAGATCATTTTGTTTCTGAAAACAATGCATAGAACTTTTTCAACCTAACAAATATTTCTGTGTACAAAGTTTAGACAAATTTGTGACTGTAAAGTAATATATATATATTTTTGGGGCATCCATCCGACGAAACGTCAAACTTGTATCTAATTAACATATACATTTTCGTAAATTTGGTTACGGGGAAACTATTCAGTTTTACTTTGTTTCAATTACATGTGCTTGTATATGAACGGAGTTATTGCAATAATGTAGCATCTGTATTATTCTATCCATCTTTCAAAAGGAACAATTGAGGCGAGCACACTAGACACACTTGTGTCTATTGCCTCAAGCCTTCAAACTCCTAGTGCATAATTTCCTCATCCCCACTAGTAACAGAAACATTGCAAATCCCATCTACATGCATAGGAGCCAAAATGATCAATAAATTGATCGTGGGCCCTTAAGATATAGAAGAAGAAGAAGAAACCTGAAGTGACGTGAATTTCCGGTGTCTTGTTGTCGGACGCGTCGCTCTCCGGCAACACAATCAAGTAGGTCGCGAGCAGAACATCTAAATTTTAAAATAAATTTAAATACATAAACAGTTGGGTCATTTATTTGAACGTGTATTTGTATATAGTTCAACATAACTGAGCTGGTCTTTATTAGAATTCTTATTTAACCACATTGGATAGTAAACCGTGAAAATAACTTCATCTATAATATGCATCTTTCATAATGCAGTACTTATCTTACAATTGCTATAGTTTTTTTTTTATGTGAGCTTTACTTTTAATAGAGTATTTAGCTGCGTGAGTTTCAGAATAGGAAATGTGAGAGTCGAACCGATGTTTTAAATGCTTGGTACACACACATACATCACGGGTAAGAGCAGGTGCCATAAGCCATGTTTAATCGCATAAGAATTGCATTTTTTTTTCAATCTTGTGTTCTTCTTTCTTGTCTAATTACTACATAAATGGATTTTTTATTTTAAATTTCTCAATTAAATTTTCGTCTAAATATTTTATTTTTTCGTGGTTGTTGAATATTTCGTAAATTAATTTGGGTATTTTGTATTGCAAGGAGTTGACATGACTTGAATTCATATTTACTACATAACTTAAAATTGTTATTTACATAATAATTGAGGATAAATGTCTCACGGTACTAAACTGTAAAATTGGTATAACGTTAATAAGTTGTGTTTTCCAGTAGCCAAGCTGTTTTAACACATTAGACGGAGTTTCCGGACTTGTCCAAAAATTTAGAAAGAAATTAGGTTGGACTTATTTTTTTTTGCATTGATCTTTTTTTCTACGGAATCATCAGCACAAGAAATACTATTTGAATCCACAGCTTAAATCATTGCCAGGACTAACTCTACATACATTTTTTAAAAAGAACGTTAAAAATTCGTAATTTCAAAATGACCTGAAAACGTATATAATAATTGTTATGTAGGACACTTTTCCCCGTGTGTGAACTTTGCTTGACCCCAAATTAGATTGCTAGCACACGCTACGTTCATAGATGGGCGTGGCTTAGTCCTTTGATCTGTCGTGTTCACTGCCGACTACCAATTAAACATTGTTAGCTTGTCTCCTAGTATCTTGTGGAACTTTCTCGATTTGACGAGAAACGTAAACAATGTCAAAGGCGTTTCTGGACGCGTCGGTAGACCCACAATGTAAATAGGGGGTTTCGGAGATTCAGTGAGATTGATAGATATTTTTTTAACTATGTGACACGTGTATCATTCTTTGTGTACTCATAAGTGTTTATTCGCATTCATCATTCATCATTATTAATGGGGACTTTGTACTAATTGTGTACTGGTACAAGATTTTCACACACTCTGTAAGTTGATGATTTATATTTATATTTCTGTTGTTTTGTTATTGCATTATTACTAAATTAATCTTATTAATTGTAATCGGTACTCTTTTGGATGTCGTATTTTTGTTATTATATTTTTCTATGGTATAGCCCTTCGTTAGGCACTGTTCGAACGAGCCATAAATTTAAAATGGTTACCAGAAATTTGATTGAAAGAAATTTCGTCGACGGTAAATTGATCGACGGAAATTTGATCGACCGGAAATTCGGTCCGAATCTTTTTTCGGTTCACACGTTAAAATTTTCGTCAAATTTCTATTTGAACGCACTGTACTCTATAGTAAAAACAAAATAATGTGTTTAAAAAGAAATTTGAAGCGAAATTTTAATGTTAAAACAGAAAAAAAAGTTTCGACCAAATTTCCGTTCGATCAAATTACCGTCGATCAATTTGCCGTCAACGAAATTTTTTTTCGATCAAATTTCCGGATACGATTTAAAATAGGAGATACATTTCTCGCAATAGAACCCAGTGCGTAGCAATAATAATGATCATTAAAAAAAAAGTTATAAAAATAAAAATTATTTCGCGGGATGTACACATTGATAATGAACGATCGGGTTAGTTGTACCACCTTTCTGACAAAACGGGCGAGCCAGCCTTTTAGTCCCGTTAAAGTCATTGAGCCCCATGGAAGAGCCGCTGAATCTCCAACCCAGATGGTCTTCCCCAAGGTCCGTCGACCAATCGTTCGGCTCGTATTGCAACCAATCGCCGACGGCGACAGTTATGTTTGTGGAGAGCCAAGTGAACAGTCCCTCGTGCTCTGCGTCACTGCCCCCGAGGTGAATGTCACTGGTTGCAGCGGTATCTTTCGAAATACAGAAACAAAAAAGACCATAAGCCCAGTGTAACATAAATAGCACGGCAATATAATTTGGATGTGATCAAAATAATCCGAATCCATTTCTATGTCCATTAAAAAAAAAACATACATATAAAAAAATTAGTAAAAACTGTGGAATATGTGGTGATTAAGTTTCATAATATTTTACATATTTCTATGTTACATTCTCTTGTTTGGGGGAGAGCCCAGACTCTTATGACCGTGGCACGTTTTCCAACCGCTAGCCCCATCATTTTGGCATTGACGTAGAATGAAATCATTTACGCAGGTCTCCATGTTGGACCCTCCAGATCCCACATTTTTCTCCAGGGCATCCTACAAGAAAGTTGTCTACTCTTTCATGGGGGCTAGGTCACAGGGCCGGCAATTTGGGTCCCTACGCGAGTCAAGTCGGTTGAGATAGCTGCGTATCGGACCGTGTTCTAATATTTTAAAAGAGGTCTCTTAATATGTAAGGGATCATGAATAAAAACTAACACATGCATCATCTCCGAAATAAATTAAAAAAGATATTAATCATTGCATAGCTAAAGCCTCTTTTCGTCTTTTATGAAACGACTGTACAATTATCACAGCTTAAGAAAATGTAATTCAAATAACCTAAAGCCCTTCACAGACCTAAGAAGAACCATATAAGTAATGCTAAAAAAACACGAAAAGTATAGGAAACAATTACATAATGTCCCGGAACATTGACAGTATTGCTTGTTTGTTTTTTTTTTTCTTCTGTTATGATTTACTCCATTGCATGAAAGAAACGAGAAAATGTTATATTAACTATCATGGATTTTCTAGAGAATGAAGAACGTTTCATATACATTTAATCCTGTAATAAAAAGGCGTTTTTTTTTTACAAATTATTCCATGTATTTTTTTTTTTTTGATGTCTTAAAATTAGAGGTTGCCAAAAAGGTCTGAACAAAGTGGAGAAAAAAAAGTCATCATAATCTCTCTCTAGTTCGCAGTGAATGTTTTAGACGATTTTACGAAGAGCCCTCTTAGGAAATAATCCGGATGATTACAAACAGTCTAGTAACCCCTGGTTGAACGATCAAATGCACTGATATGTTTTAATATCAATATATATCTAGAAATGTATATATATATATATATATATATATATATATATATATATTGCACACTAAAAGCATTTCTATAGCAGATACAAAGTAATTTTTTTTTAAATGTTTCTTTCAAACATCGATTATGTTTAATAACGCACACATACAGCGCCACATTCCCATCTGCCTATGCCCTGCCGAGGATGGCATCGTGCCAAGTTGAACACACACACAAATTCGAATAATAAATGTAAATAAATTTCCAGCACCATTACCAGCAAAGACAAAGAGGGCGCTGCTGTTCTCAGTTGAAACCGCCAACCGGCTCATCGACAACATCGTCAATTCGGTGGCGGTAAAGTTGACCCACAGAGTAGCGTCAGGCACCCACACTGTGTTCGCTTCATAATTCCAGAATATGGAGGGAGCAGTGAACTAAAAAAAAAGGAAAAATTATTTGATGGATCTAACACTAAAAACGTATGAACAATATTCAACGTAGCATATTTAACGATTTAATCACAGATACGCCAAAGCAGAAGCTTCATTCTTATAATTCAGCCAGCGCTAAAAATATTAATACTGGAACCCCCGCATCTTGAACGCGTTCTTGCTTACGTGAACGGTGAAGGAGGATTTAGATGTTGGACAGTTGGGCAGTTGTTGGAGTGGGCCTCTCCACGGAGGAAAAGGTACTGATAGAGGAGCAATAGTTTTGCTCATACAAGAGTGAATGTAAATGATGACAGTTTTTTTTTGAAAATGGGTGGAAGATCCATTTATTGTGGAGTGTTATAAGACGACAATAAATAAAAACGGTTCTTAAATGGAACTCTGTCTACGGAAAGTGGGGTCGGGTTGTGAAGGCTGGAGTCCAATCGATTTATTTGTAAGTGACTTTGACATTTGTCGCAGAAAAAAAAAAGGACTCACTCCTTTTAAAAAATCTGGATCCTCCAATAAGTTCCCCCGTAGAACTCGCTGGCGTTAACCCCAGCACCTTCTGAAAGAAACACGGGTGTGCTTCTCACTATCCAATCAAACTACTGGTCAGAAGGACTTCCTTTTCCGTTAACACAAGAATGATAAAGATGAAATTTCGTTAAAATCGACTGGATAGCTGTCATACTTGGCGCCTTCTTATTAAGTCATTATTTGAATTGTTCGGACAAATTTTGCCCCCCCCTCCCCCCCCACAAATCTACATTACTTATTCACTAGCATGCCCATGGTCTGCTATAATATATTATCCCCCCCCCCCAATTGGAAATAATGATTTTCAACAACAAATGATGAATCCTATTTTTTTTCCATTCCACCACCAAGAACATCTGATGGCTGGCGCTATGAATGATTGAAGAAAGAACAAAAACCGCACGATGTGTACAAGATGCTGTCGGTTTAGTTTCGTGTTTTATGTGCCGCGAACTGTACTTGTAATGGTTTGAAAGGCCAAAAGGGATATTTGGGGATTGGTCATTGTCGAACCGTTGAATCTGTTGTGTTGTAATTATCCACTCATGGCAATGAGTGTCTACTTTCTGGCCAAGTCTCTCACTTGATCCCACGAACGGTATATCTAATATCAACAGTTAATAACACAACCAACGTTAACAGGTTCGTAGCTAGATAGGAGTTTATTTAACACTACTCCATTAACTGGGGTTGATGTATAATTTCAGAATTGATCATCAATTTACTCCAACCAAACACTACTCAATACACAAATCCAAACAGTTCATGCGGTATATCCGCCATCAATCTTCCATCACAACATCGACAAAAACTAACGCGTCATATCCCCTTACACAATTACGTCACAACAATCTCACCCCCACGATACAGCTACACATAAAATCTCTAAACAAACATCTTTTCCCTATCAAACATGAAAACAATGATCTACACATAACAACAATGATTTTCGTACCCTTGACAGTCATAAGAATATTCTCATTGGTTGTATGGATTATAAAAAAAATAATTTTAAAAAAGGAGTTAATGGAATTTAAATGTTTTCAAAGACGCATTCTACATATTCTAAAAAAAAAAAAAAAAAAAAAAAAAAAAAAAAAAAAAAAAAAAAAAAAAAAAAAAGTCCATGTTTTTGAGACCAGTCTGGTCACCGTGTGAAGTTTTATCATAAATGTGAATGTAGTTATTAGTGGTGCAGACATCATGTTTATAAAGAACTTTAGTTCAAAAGGAAAGATTTTATGTCAAACACAGTGCCTTCAATTTATGTAAGGTAACCTCTAAATCTTTCACGAAACAACGCGGTCAACAGCCATCTAGTAATTTAATTGCTGGGGTAAATTCCCATCGTAGGTTGTATATCATGTGGACATGGTGTGTAAATGTTCATCGAAGGAAGTTCATGACGTGACTTACGTAATACTATTTGGTTTAAAGTTTTGGGATGCTGCTTTATGTATCGTTGTTTTAAAACGTAGCTTACCTTACTACAGTTAACACTTGCACCGGAGCCAGTGGTCAGGGTATAGCAGCTTGTTTTGTTGCAGTACTTGAAGGACGATTTAATTGTTCCAGCACTGTGGAGCAGTGAAAGAAATCACCCAGATTCAGCGATAACTATTTAAGGACATAAATTAAGCTAATTGATTTGCTTTTAATAGTTTTATCCGAAGTTTAGTTTGTATGTTTACTTGTGGCGGTGGTCGTTAATTTAAACAGTTAGTATGAGTAAATGAAAAGACTGACACGTTCTGGTTTTGTCAGGTATTGGTTTATCTGAAAACATTTTTTTCCAGGGTGAACCACCAAGGCCCCAGAGGAAAACGAATAAAAGGCAGACCAATGTTTAGATGAAAGGATGATGTGAGTAAAAAAAGATCTAAAGGAGATGGGAATCCAAGCATAGAAAAGAGAAGCATTTGTTAGGTCTGAGCGGAAGGAAGTGGTGATTCAAGCCAAAGCCCTAAATGAGCTGTAGCGCCCCAGGGTTGAATGGGTGGTCTGAGTGGAAGGAAGTGGTGAAGCAGGCCAAAGCCCTAAATGGGCTGTAGCGCCACTGGGATACATGGAAAACAGTTAAAAGTCAATGGTGATAAAGCTTGAGGTATGCATTAAAGATTGACAAGAAAAAGCGATTATTAACCGGTTAAGTCGGCGATGCAATTTAAATCTGGATATCAGACTGAAGGGACAATAAATATATATATATATATATATATATATATATTTTTAGTTTATTTTATAAAGCAAAATTGTATTTAGATTTTTAAATTAAATAATTTATATTTTCTAACTATGTTAATCAAGTTGCAGACATCTTAAAAAAAACAAACAATCAGCGTTGTGTATTCGAATTAAAAGTAGCCTCTATGATCAAAGGCGTAAAATTGGCACTTGCACTCCGTATTCAATCACGTAGTATTGGTTAGCCGAGCCCCCGATCGGAGAGGGGGATACCGGTGACGTCGCAGTCTTTTCGGCCCAGAGCGTCAGCTTGAGGTTTCCGCAAGTCAGGAGTCGGAAAGTGAAAACACCACTCGTGCTGGTCAGCGTGGTGTTGTAGCTCTCCAAGTAGACAGTGGCGTTGGGCGGTAGGAGTATTTCATTGGCTGTGAATGAATAGCACACACATTAAAACACGCGTCGGCGGGATATTATGGAGAGGTGTAGGGCGAACAACCAGGAAATAGAGGCAGCATTTTAAGATGAAGGTCTTGGTGTGAAGGTCCACAAAGATTTACTTAAGACATCAGGTGAAAGCCTAAGAAAATGCCGATTACTCGGTCAAAGGATTGTTGTTTTTTTTTAGAGATTTCGGTCTCACTGCCCCTTGATTATTAAACCGAATATGTTCCGATTCGTATAAATCTTGCCCTTTTATTATCGATCTTTCATCGTGAAGCTTTCGACGTGTCTGTATACTTTTTGCCTCGTTTAATTTGGACGGTGTTTGGTGACTTTGGTTTGGGGGGGGGGAGGGTGTTTTGACGTTTATCCAAAAATCCTTAGCAGCTGATGTAGTGATGGACTGATTGGTCCGTTCTTCGCAGGAAAGACATGGATGGCAACATGCTATAAGAATATGTAAAATATTTTCGAATTTTATTCACAATGTTATAACTTGATAAATCTCATGATCCATTGACGGAATATGCTTTATGTAAAACACGGTAACCGAAGTGTATCAATGGCGTATTTTCCACGTTATCAACTAATCTATTCCCTTCCGCATTTCTCTGTCCTTGATTAACATTAGGATTAGAAGAAACAGTCCGTTAAATTAATACGCGTATTATCATACCAAAAAAAACAAACAAACTAAAATATATTTTCAAATGTTTACTAATAAAAAGATTTACGAATCTTTACGTGACTTTTAGGATTAACTATAACAAATGTAAATAATCTGCAAAAAAAAAGTGATGTCGGGCCAACAAAAGCTTTGCATCAGCAATATATATTTACCCTAACTCTATTATCAAACTTAAGAACAAAAAATAAAAAAAAAAAGACACAAGAAGAAAAACCTATAGTTCATCCGATCGATAAGCAAACAGTAAATAATTGTACTAGACTCTATCTTCCATTATTACAGTTGAAATCAATGCTTGCTGGTCATATCACTGATGACATGCTACCATGTTTGACTCTAGGTCAAGGCGAGTGGTCTGTTAAACGAATAACTTTTTAAATTATTTTTTTATTTTACTTTTCAAAAGATTGATACGAAACATAAAAGATAAGATAAGATTCTTTTATTGATCCAAATAAATGGAAATGTTTTTTAAATTGCATTGTACATGTTTAACGCATAAATAAAACAATTTGAAGACAAGACATTTATAATAAATTATCTAAAAACGCCATTCAGTGAGTTCTCTGAGCCAAATCTGGGACTTATTCGTTCTCATGAAGATGTGTGACTTCAGAGGGAGTTAAAAACTTGAATTGATTCTTTGTATGCAATGAATTACTCCTTACGCCAAAGTGCTAGTCGGGCAGGGTATTTTTTCTTTTCTTCAAATAGCAATGCTTGCTTGCTCTAGAACAATTACTTGCAACAATAACAAAGCAAGAAAAGAAAGAAAAGGGAAAAGAAAGCCATTTGATAGCAAGCCTAAGGCGACAGCTTCCGGACATTAACGTCGTCACATATTGCCACAAAGAGTCACCTGACTCTATAACTTGTTGTTTCACCCAGGACAATTGTTCAACAAAAATACCCTAAGCTATTGACTTTCAAAACATAAAAATTGACAGGGAAAGGACATTCATTATGGATGCACGCATTCATGCCACTTTTTTTTTGTAAAGACAGTTCCATTTAATCGATAATTAATCACTTGAAGAAAACAATCGATCAACGATATGTTCAAGCATCGGTGAGTTCAACTCAGTGTGTTTTTATGTAGACCACCGTTTCTAAATTTTTTAAAACTGATTCAAGCTTGTGAACATGTCGTAAACATTTTGTAAGCATTTTGTAAATCTTTTGTAAACAATTTTGTTAACATTCTTTAACTATTTTGTAAACTTTTGAAATAATTATAAAACAGAAAAAAAAAACACTCAAACGTTTCATATTCGTATAAGGCCAGGAGGCCCCCATGGCTTGAGGTGGTTTGCTAAATGCCTGGTGCCCCCGCGGTTGAGAGTGACTGGCAAATGCCTTGTGCCCCCGCGGTTGAGAGTGACTGGCAAATGCCTTGTGCCCCGCGGTTGATAGTGACTGGCAAATGCCTTGTGCCCCGCGGTTGAGAGTGACTGGCAAATGCTTAGTGCGCCGCGGTTCAGGAAGCTAAAGTACTGGAAGAATTAAACTGTTTTCATTGAAAACATGAACTGAAGTTCATTTCACATTTGTTCATCAGTAATTGATTTTCTAAGATCGAATCCCCCCCCCCCTTTTTTTTTTCTCCCAAAGCCTCAATGCCCAGGGTTTTATGTTAGTATCGTTGCCACGTAACACACACTTGAAGTTTTTGAAAAAAAGCATACAATAGTTATCCATAGAATTGATTCTAACATCAAAACAAAACAATAAAAAACGTAAAGGGTATGTGTGGGTTATACAAATACAAATCTGTAATTATGGAATGATTTAATCGGGCATAATTAAAAAAAAGATCAAAGTAAGGCCTTTCTCAATTGTGTTTAAATTTAAAGAGACAAAAAAGTTATTTCTAATTGTAAATAAATATGAATCAAATTAACCCAGTCAGTTAGCTTCCAGTTAACTGAGAAAACCCAATTAGGTTAGCTTCAAGGTAACTGGGAAAATCCCCTTCAGTTAGCTTCCATGTCATAGGGAAAACTCATTCAGTTAGCTTCAAAGTCATTGAGAACACTCACACACTTTGCTTAGATGTCACCGAGAAAGCTCATTCAGTTAGCTTCCATGTCACTGAGAAAAACTCATTGAGTTAGCTTCCAGATTACTTAGATAAAAACATTCAGTTAGGTTCCAGGTAACCGAGAAAACTAATTCAGATAGCTTCCAGGTCACTAAGAAAACCCATTCAGTTAGCTTCCAGAATAATAATATAACACATTCAGTTAGCTTCCAGGTCACTGAGAAAACCCATTCAGTCAGCTTCCAGGCCTTAGATAAAATTCAGTTAGCTTCCACATATCTAAAATAACCCATTCAGATAGCTTCTAAATCACTGATAAAACAAATTCAGTTAGCTTCCAGGTCACTGAGAAAACCCATTTAGTTAGCTCCGAGTCACTGAGAAAACCCATTCAGTTAGCTCCGAGTGACTGAGAAAACCCATTTAGTTAGCTCCGAGTGACTGAGAAAACCCATTCAGTTAGCTCCGAGACACTGAGAAAACCCATTCAGTTAGCTCCGAGTCACTGAGAAAACCCATTCAGTTAGCTCCGAGAAACTGAGAAAACCCATTTAGTTAGCTCCGAGTCACTGAGAAAACCCATTTAGTTAGCTTCCAGATCCCTGAGAAAAATGTTTCAATGATTAAAATGCGCTCTAGCTGCGGAAACTGGTGCTTGAGGCGACAGCCGAAGACCTTCGCACTTCGCTCTCTTGCGGCCCGTGTGTCGTCTTTGTCGGATTTCTATGGCGTGAGCCGTCTTCTGAATTATTTTGAAGTTAGACTTTTTTTTTGGGGGGGGGGGGGGGGGGGGGGGGGGTTTAACATCGAACTTGAAGAAAGCTGATCATACACTTCGGAGGCTGCTTAGCGTGTTGAAACAGTTGTTGTTTTGTTTTTCTTTCTCGAAACGCAATATTGAATTGAAGAATTACACCACAATAGCTGAATACCGCCGAAAAGTATATCTCTTTTTTAACAGCAACTTAATATGATAAAGCTTAAAAGAAGATTTTTTTCTTTAACAAAATCTCAAATCGTTGTAACGTAGGGTTGTAGTTTTGATCAATCTGTTTGTTTTTTGTTTTTTTTTACATTTACTGTCAGAGTTTGACAATGGTGTAGACTACGCCGGGCGATACGACAAGGCCGTGTATTTCTTTTAGGCGGATGAGCTGCTTTCTTACTCAGAAAACCGCCTCTCTCTCTGTCTCCACGGAACTGGATAACCCACGGGGAACATCACGTGGATAATGTAGACTAGCGCCTGGAACGTTGCAATGAGTTGCAGGAATTTTTGATTGAGTTGATTTCAAACCGCCTACGGGACTCCGTCTCTGGGTTTGAATTTGGAGTTTCCCTTCTCTTAGATGACTTACCACACGAGGTTAACGAGTCCTTTTCATCCGGGTGCACTTGTATTGTTTCTCCTGAACTTCAATCCCCCACCCCCCTCTCTCTCCCACCCCCCCCAAAAAAAAAAAAATTGGCTTGGACGCATTTTTAACTCGACCACCCTCGAATGAAAGATGACCCCAATAGAAAGTTCAATATGGCGAGATTTGGAAGGGAAGTGGTTGGAGTGTAAGAATGGGCTTAAAAATATAATTTACAAAAATTAAATGGCTGTGATGTTGCGTTTCGGGAAGTTTTTTTTTTTTTTTATCAATCTCGCGCATAGGATTTAAACTATTGTGTTTGCCATACAATAATTTACGCCTCAGATTTCGCGCAAAGAAGTCTGAGGGTTGGTCATACTGTGAATCTATCAAATATAGCTAATACATCTAGCCACAGATACAAACCCGAAGTGAATTATTCAAGCACACGTATCATAAGTCTCTATTGAAAATTTCCTATATAAAACCCCAACTAATTTCATATTGAATTACTTACATTGCAAATAGAAAAAAAAATGTATTAAAAATAGAAGAAACATATATATTTGTTCTTAAAAAAATACAACAAAATAAAAATAAGCTAGGCGATAGAAGGAATACTTAAAAAAAACCACAACACAAAACTATCATTGCTTTTCTACTAAAGTTAATTTGTTTGTTTTTTTTTTCTTTTTTAAATCGATTTTTTGTAGTTAATTTAAAAGTTAAACACAATTAAAAAAAAAATATATATAAAAAAAATAAATTGATCCAGCCTTTGTTTACTTTTGAACACTTAAATGGTCGCCAACCGCTGACTTTATCATACAATGGAATCTAAATGTCATTTATTTTGTATTTCAACTGAGTCACCTTGAACTCAAATGACACTGTCGGCGTTGCTTTTTTTTTACGGAGAGCATCACAAAAGATATCGCATGTCAAGATCACCGAACAATGAATATCATCTAGAACAAAAAGTCCGGAATGCGCTTAATGCATATTTGGTTCGCTTGATCGCGTTGGAAAGCACGAGTAGATGGAGAGAACGAAGACATTTCGAGGGTTAAAAAAGCTTTCATTTATCGATTTTCCTGTTGAAAAGCACAAATTTAAAAAAAAAAAAAAAATCCAGTGTAATTCTACACATTTGGTTGGGTGGGGGGATGGTGGGGGGGGGGGATGGAACCAGCAACCCCTTTCTTTAAGCATAGAAATTTAAAAAAAAAAAATAAAAATTTTTCTGTTGAAAAGGAAAAATTTAAAAAAAAAAAAAAATCCCGTGTAATTCTACACATTTGGTTGGGTGGGGGGATGGGGGGGGGGGGGGATTGAATCAGCAACTCCTTTCATTAAGCATATGAATTTAAAAAAAAAAAATCAAAATGGATCAACATCACTTGCTGCTAAATGTCATGCGATTGGTCCGATGACTAGATGTGCCCACGAGCATAAGTTGAACTTGTTATCATGATGGGGTTCAATTGTTATGCTAGGAATCGATTGTATGCTTCCCTGGACCGAATCATGGAGAATGAAACTCCATTGGTTTCTTCTTGGGCGTTTACACAGCTTCAGTGGCGTAGCGAGGCTGTTTGGCGCCCGGGGACAAGATTCGCGCCCGGGGACAAGATCCATTTTAGCACCCTTTTTTCTTTTGTTTCAACTCTCAAACCCATTATTTTCATCAATAAAATAATATCAAAGCACATTTTGGCGCCCCTAACTAGCTGGCGCCCGGGGAAATCTGTCTCCCCTTCCCCCACCACGCTACGCCTCTGCACAGCTTTGACTATGCACACTGTATAAGTAAACGATGGTTGGGTACGATGCATGTAGAAACGATCATGGTGTATATTAGGAAAACGCACTGATATGTACACCAAATAGAAAAAAAAACCCCACTCATTGTGTAACTTAGCAACACACATTGACAGTGTAAACTGTTTGGACAAAAGATCATAATGTAACTTAGCCACACAAATTGACAATGTACACAACATTATGTAGAAAAGATCAAGGCGTAACTTAGGAACGGACATTAACAATGTTCACAATCGTGTGCACGAGCAATCATGGTGTAAATTTGGAACATGCATTGACAATGTACACTGTATGTACAAACCATCAATGTACAAAAATGGAAAAAACATTCAATGTGTAGCGTAGCAACACACATTGATAATGTACACAATGTACACTGAAATTAAAAAAAAATTAACATCGCCTTTGAATAAACCTGAGCCTGGTTGGGTACGATGCATGTAGAAACAATCATGGTGTATATTAGGAAAACGCACTGATATGTACACCAAATAGAAAAAAAAAACCCCACTCATGGTGTAACTTAGCAACACACATTGACAGTGTAAACTGTTTGGACAAAAGATCATAATGTAACTTAGCCACACAAATTGACAATGTACACAACACTATGTAGAAAAGATCAAGGTGTAACTTAGGAACGGACATTGACAATGTTCACAATCGTGTGCACGAGCAATCATGGTGTAAATTTGGAACATGCATTGACAATGTACACTGTATGTACAAACCATCAATGTACACAAATAGGCAAACATTCAATGTGTATCGTAGCAACACACATTGACAATGTACACTGAAATAAAATAAAAAGATAACATCGCCTGTGAATTAACCTGAGCCAACACCAAGTCACTTTAGCACACACGGAAGTATCGCGCATCTTGATTATGTACACCATATGATTAACATAAGATGTCTACAATTTGTGAACAGTAATCATCTTTTTAAATTTTATAAATAAACCTTGACCTCATCCAGTATGGACAAGTTATCTGCAGTTAAATTTTCTGATCAATTGCTCTACTCGAAGTTTGATCTTCTGAAAGTTTGATCTTCTCAAAGTTTGATCTACTCGAAATGGGATCTTATCAAAGTTTAATTTTCCCCAAGTTTGATCTTCTTAAAGTTTGATACTGTCAAAGCTAGCTTGATCTTCTCAAAATCTAATCGTCTCAAAATTTGATCTACTCAAAGTTGGATCTTTTCGAAGTTGGATCGTCTCAAAGTTTGATCTTCTCAGAGACTGATCTTCTCCAAGTATGATCTTCCCAGAGCTGTGACCTTCTCAAAGAGTCCTAATATTTACAAAAATCTCTGCTCAAAACTCGCTGTGTTCCTCCGTCTCAACAATTCACCATGAACTTTTTATAACTTGTTTTGTATATACAATTTCGACATATACTCATACACTTAAAATAGTGTCTAAGTACTCACCAGCTCGGTCTTGGATTCTGCTCTTTATATAGTAGTACGAGTCGTTGGTGTAAAGCTCTGCCAGTTTACTGCCTTGGCTGTTACAGGTTGTCTGAAAAAATACAACAATGGTCAGTAGTTGCTAAATGCAAATAAAACTGACTTAATGAAAAAAAAAATAATTTAAAAAAAAAAAGAAGAAAAATGCATTAAATTTGGACTCAAAATCTTCGTATGTTGCTTAAGTTTTGCATTAGGAAATGACTTCAGCGATTTGTCGAGCTAGTACATACGCTCTTTATGCCCTCCCCAAAGTTACCCCCACCCCCACCCGCAAGACCGAGTTATCGGGCTTCGAGGCGGCACGTTGAAGATCTCCTTTTGTCACTAAAATTCGCGAAGTTTTCGAGATTAACATATGGATGCCGCTTTCATTATCTGTTTCCTTTTTTAAAAAAAATATTTTTTTTGGTTAAAATATTCAAGGTTTTCCTCCAGAATTAAAGAAGAGACATGTCCTGTGCTTCAACAGATTCTTCTTGTCTGTGCATTTACGGTTTATAGCAGCATTTCTCTACCAGGGTGGTGCGCCACTCTTTTGGGGTCGAACGACCCTTACACAGGGTCACCTGAGACCACTGGAAAACACATATTTTGGAGAAGCTGCGAAAATAATTTATGGTTGGGTGGTCACACTACAACAAGAGGTACTGTTTTAAAAGGGTCACTGCATTGGAAAAGTTGAGAACAACACGTTTAAAGAGAGAGAGAGAGAGAGAGAGAGAGAGAGAGAGAGAGAGAGAGAGAGAGAGAGAGAGGGGGAGGAGGAAAATACTCTCGAAACTTTTGTAAGTGGTGAGACTTTGAGATTTTTAATACCCGAAAAAGGTTCGGGCGGTCGAAGAAAAAAAATACAGCATAGGAAAAGATGAGAACAACACGTTTAAAGAGAGAGAGAGAGAGAGAGAGAGAGAGAGAGAGAGAGAGAGAGAGAGAGAGAGGAGGAGGAGGAAAATACTCTCGAAACTTTTGTAAGTAGTGATAATTTGAGATTTTTAATACCCGAAAAAGGTTCGGGCGGTCGAAGAAAAAAAATAGGGGGGGGGGAACATTTCGATTTAATGATATTAAAGATCATAGTTGTTTAGGTTAAGAAATTTTTGAACCACTTACTACTGCCTCTTCCCGGTGAACCGAAGAATTCTGTAGCCTGTAGCAGGTTCCGTCGTTGCAATAATCACCGCCGGGAAACACATCGCGACACGGGTCACCCACATCTGTGAGAAGTTTTTTTAAAAGACATTTTCATTTGGAAATTTAGAAATAACATAAGAGAGAATAGCGGCCAAAAAGAAATATCCATTGGATGAAATGGATCGTAAGAACGGATGAGACGTTGGCGAAGGAATGCCGTTTTATATCCTACTGTTTCCAGCATCCACATTGCGTACGTGTACATAAGGGAGAAGGACAAGACGGAATGGCAAAGCATGTTAAATCACGAATTTAGGGGAAAATAATGTTAAAAAAAGATAAGGATAGGATGGGACATGATGGGATGGGATAGGATGAACGAGATATGGAAGGACAGGATAGGGTAGGATGGGACGAGATGTGAAAGGATGGGATAGGATAGGAGGGGATAGAAAAGGATGGGACGGGACAGGATATGGGGCTGGATAGGAAAGGATAGGATGGGATAAGATAGACAAGGTAGAGATAGAAAGACAGCATTCAGTGATTCAAAGATTAAATTTAAATTATAACACATATCTTACACAGTTGACAAATAAATTTTAGCTTCATGGGGCACTCGTTGGTTGACATGACTGGCACGAGGAGATCCCTTCTACTGTCTGTCAGCTGGACACACGTTCCAGAAAAATACTGGGAGACGTTTCCCGATTTGATGGGCTGTAGTGTGGATGACCAGACTGGAGTGTCTTGCGAGATGACTCCACCCATCCACCAGTCTGTAAGACAAGCAAAAAGTGGGTCTTGGTTTGATCCAATGTTACGTTGACATTGTTCGGCGCGGTCAGAAATGAGAGTACATTGCAAGTAATGACAATTTCAAACGGTTTTGCGATATGTATTTATGCATCATTTATGAGCAAAGGAATAAAGCTGTCACGAGGCTGACATTTCTCGATAAATGATCGAAGACTTGATTACCTATAAGATAGGAACCAAAATATGTACTAGATCAAACTACATCAGTTTAAGTACAATCTACATCAGAGAGTTAGTACGAACTTTGTCAGTGTTATTGCAATCTGCATCTGTGTTATGGCAATCTATACCAGTACTAGCACAATCTGCATCTGTGTTATGGCAATCTATACCAGTACTAGCACAATCTGCATCTGTGTTATGGCAATCTATACCAGTACTAGCACAATCTATATCTGTGTTATGGCAATCTATACCAGTACTAGCACAATCTACATCTGTGTTATGGCAATCTATACCAGTACTAGCACAATCTGCATCTGTGTTATG
Source organism: Lymnaea stagnalis (assembly GCA_964033795.1). Classification (NCBI taxonomy): domain Eukaryota; kingdom Metazoa; phylum Mollusca; class Gastropoda; family Lymnaeidae; genus Lymnaea; species Lymnaea stagnalis. The sequence goes on along the minus strand of CAXITT010000046.1, from coordinate 1,130,016 downwards.
GCAATCTATACCAGTACTAGCACAATCTGCATCTGTGTTATGGCAATCTATACCAGTACTAGCACAATCTATATCTGTGTTATGGCAATCTATACCAGTACTAGCACAATCAACATCTGTGTTATGGCAATCTATACCAGTACTAGCACAATCTACATCTGTGTTATGGCAATCTATACCAGTACTAGCACAATCAACATCTGTGTTATGGCAATCTATACCAGTACTAGCACAATCTACCTCTGTGTTATGGCAATCTATACCAGTACTAGCACAATCTACATCTGTGTTATGGCAATCTATACCAGTACTAGCACAATCTACATCTGTGTTATGGCAATCTATACCGGTACTAGCACAATCTACATATGTCAGTGCTAAAGAGTTCAACATCGGTGCTGTCCTTGAAAATAAAAATAATTAGTTAGACCAAACTGTACAATAAATTGACCCTAGCCATAGTACAATCTGTGTCAGTGCTGCAGGTCGTGGTTAAAAGAAACTGTAACCAAAATATTTACCCACATTCATAAAGGGGACATGTGAAGGGACCCAGCATCGCATTAGATATTTATGAGCCTTAATAAATCTAGAAAATCATATCTTCAAAGGAAAAAAAAAATTGGATGAGATATGAGGCCTCTATTTCGTCAAAAATATTACAGGTTATTGATTAGGACTGTGGTTCTCATCCTTTCTAATGTTGCGACCCTTTTTACAGTTCCTTATGTTGTAGCGACCCCCATCCAAAATATTATGTTAGTTGCTACTTCCTAGCCGTAGAGTATGTTTGTTTTCCGAAGGTCTTAGGCGACCCCTGGGAAGGGGTAGTGCGACCCCCAAAGGAGTCGCGACCCACAGATTGAGAACCGCTGGATTAGGACATTGAATGGCACGCGCTTTGAACTGAAGGTAGTGATAAAGAGAACACTGAAAACCGTTGGTAGTATCATTAGTGCGTTGGCTTATCAAAAGTTATCTTGCAAGGTTTCCATGGGGAGGCACAGAGGAGGAATGGACCTAAAATATCAGAAAGTATGAGCGTTTGATGAGAGGAGAATGACACAATTGAAAAAAAAAACACATTCTATCAATTATCTAAAAGTGACAATCAAGAGAACCTTAAGATAAAAAAGTAATAAAGTGTAATGACATGACGGGGTGTCCTAAGGACACAGGCGGTATAAAGTGAAGAGGACGGTGATTTGTGGTCCGGGTGGTAGAGTGTTAGCAAGAGCGGAACGTGGTTTTTTGGTTCGAGATTGACCATGAAAAGATGACACTGTGATTGATAGTCCATGGGTTGTGTCGCTTTAATAATTAACGCGTTTCAGTTTTGGTTTAAGGATTTGTACATAATATAAAAATAAATTTCAAATAAATTGAACCTACACAATTGTTTTAATGGTAAAACGCTGTCTTGTTTGAAATTTGTATTTGAGTATGTGCTGAACATTATTACGTCAAATGTTATGAAAAGATATTCCGCTTTATATAATCAATATTATAGTCTTTTTCTTTTTTTCTCTTATCTTATCTGCTCGTCTCTTATTTATTTATTATTTTGTTTTTTTGCACAAAACAATCCTAAGAGAGGGTGGATATTTCTTTGATACACATCGTATGATGTATGGAATAAATGGGTGAATAAGGGGAAGCATGCACGATGAACGGGTACAATTTTAATCAATTCTAATGGTGCTAGGGTACTTCCTGGGGGGGGGGGGGGCTGTGTTCAAGCTTGTGGAGTAAATACATAGTAGTTACAGGAGATGTTTAGGCTTTAAATAAAGACATACCAATTAAAAGGACGTTTCGGCTAAATGTCTTCTTCGGCAGACAATGCAAAAAAAAAAAAAACAACAACAAAAACAACAACAAAACAAACTCATTATTTGAAATTGAAAAACTTCAGACGCACACTGATTGCGGTATAGTTTTCTAAAGATACAGCTAGGGCGATATTAAAATATATGTAGACTTTGTATGGATAAACATTTGCAATCTTTTTCGATTAGCAGCCATGTGGATAAAACCTATAAACACATTGATTAAAAGTATGGAGATAGTGATAAAAGAAACTTTTTTTTTTTTTTTTTTAAAAGAGAGAGATTAAGAAAATATAATCTTTGTAACCTTCTCCAGATAAGATGACAGTTTTAGCCAGGTACTTAAGTCTAGCCGCTGTGACAGGTTCCGCCAGTCTGGCCTGGGAAACGTTTCTCGCACAAGATGTCTGTAAGAAAATTGGTAGATAACAGTTTTCAGGGTATCAACTAAATGGTATTTTCTTGTCATGCTACCCCCAAAAAAACAAAGAATGACTGTGAACACCACAATCATTTAAAAATCAACCATCACTTTAAGGAAATTAAAATTAAAAAATCACTATTGCCTACAACATATAATTTCAAGTAAATTTATAGAGGCTTCATCAAATGTAGAGACATTTTTGTCACACTTTATAGTGATATAAATTAAATACATGCACAATATCATAAACAACTATTTTAAAATGTAGATTAGTACAAAATGCACGAAGTTGGAGAGAGGAAAAATTATTATATTAACGGAAACTGCTCTTAGAACAAAACATTTAAGGAATCACTGATTTAATCAAAATTGTTGTGCCGCAAAGCTTACGTGATGTGCCGATATAATCTTAAAAGACGGTAGTGCATATCTGGTTTCCATCTACTGATTAACGTTTTTTCATCAAAGCTCTTGTGAACACTTTGACATTTAGAAGGATTAGATCTTCATAATAATCACGTTTTGGCTTAATCAATAAATACATTTAAAAAAACGCACCAAAAAAAAAATAAATAAAAATAAATTCAATCAGACCATCACCTGTGCGTCACTCCAGTTACTTAAGACGGTTCCCAACTTATAACAATAGCCGTCGTGATACAATGAGGTGTCCCAGAAGAAGCACGGGTTACCTGCACAACAACAAGGAGTCTTTGATTCGTGGTCTATGTGAAATGATTCGTTAATAACTACCAGTCTGGCCAGATTAAGGACACCAAAAACCACTTCATAACAAGAAAATAGTGTGTTTTTTTTTCCCCCACTCCATACTCTTTGTTACCCTGCGAGCTTATTTATTCGAACACGATCATAAGCCAGGTGGTAATGGGACTAAGTTGTAAGTCTAATTGAAGAAGTCTCATTGTGTTACGGGAGAGAATCTTTTTAACGAAGCAACGGATTGCAACGTTTCTATAACCATCCGACCAGGGGGGGGGCTAGTCAAGCAAACGCTGCACCCTTCGGTAAAACCTTTAGGTATGGGCCCCATTTCCCCTAAAATGAAGGATATGTTAACAAACATATTTTATATTTAAAAAATCATCATCAATTTTGGAACTCTATAAGGGCGTTTTAACCGAGTGCCATTTTTGCTCCCCCCCCCCCCTTTTTTTTATTAATCAGAGCCCTGCATCCGACCATAAGCTGTTAAGAAATTTCTGTTTTGCAGAAAGAAGTTGTCCATACTGTCGAGAGGATAAAGGATATTACTACGCAATTCTTTTTGTATAGATAGGAATGAAGCGTTGCTATTCAGTAAAGATATGCAGGAGATAAAATGGGAATAAGGACGCGTCATCAGGCACACACACACACACAACCCACACCCACACACAACCACACACAAACACACAGACATAATCACATGTAACAAAATGGGATCTGAATATTATCCGATTATTTTTAATTTATGTTTCTTAAAAAAATAATGTATTATTATCTGACACCGTATTAACTTGACAGGTAAGACATACCAAAAAAACACAACCTACCTGTCGCGGCAACTATCCAGGCAAGCACAACATAAATAGCTTGGAAACACATGTCTCTCAAAGGTAATGTTGTTAGCGGGAACACATACCTTTTCATTTAGCACAGCTTTATTATTATTTTTTTTAAAATAATAATTTTGTAATCAATTAACAAGTTAAATGTATCAAGGCCATTGAAGCGAGACGTAAAAAAAAAATAAAAAAAAAAAAATTAATGCCAACAGAAAAAGAACCAGTGCATTTCAATTTTTGTTAAATAATAATTTTGTAATAAATTAAAAAGTTAAATGTATAAAGGCCATTGAAGCGAGACGTAAAAAAAAAAAAAAAAAAAAAAAAATTAATGCCAACAGAAAAAGAACCAGTGCATTTCAATTTTTGTGTGCTATCCTATTGTTTTTCTCTTCCTTGTAATATTCTATTAGATTGTACACCTGCCATGGCAAGCACCTGGCAGAGCCATGAATGGAAACGTATGCTGGGTGCCGATCGATTTATTTATTCTAAATAAATAAAATTAAAACTAAATGTATCAGCTCTTAATTACAAAAAATGAATGGACCTGTTAAAGAATGAAACACGGAGCGATACTTTGTAAGGTAATTTCCTCCATTTATTTATTCAATGAATGGCACCACCGAACAGTTGTTTTTTTAAAATCCCAATGAATATATATTTAATTGAGAGTTCATTATTTTGAACATCACAATAATTAATACAAATTTTTCCAAAGTATTACGAGATGGGGTTTTAATTTTATTTAACACAAAAAAAAAGTATTCCTACATTTATTATTAATGTCTAAAGTCAATGACACAAAATTAGATTTAACAAAAAAAAGTTTGATAAGCACACTTGAAAACCTTCATCTAAAATCCTCTTTATCTTATCATCACATTAAAATATTCTGTGTTACCAAAGCCAATCGATGACGTATAGAAGAGATGGGCAGGTGCAGGTAAATACAAAATACCAACAACCAACAGCAAAGAAAAGCACAAAGTGAACGCTAAAACAGATATGAATGATCCAATGATCGGAGATGTTTGACGTCAAGGTGTTGCTCCCGTCTGTCCGTTTTGGGGGGGGGGGGGTTGGTACAAGAAATGCGCGTCTCCACGAGTCGTAGTCGATCGAAAAGCACGTGCATTCCTGGGATTTTCCAGTTTAT
>CAXITT010000046.1:1051133-1121919 GCA_964033795.1 Lymnaea stagnalis | reverse complement strand
AAAAAAGACAAAAAAGGGAAAAAAAAAAATGATTTAGGAAGATAAAAAAAAAAAAAAAAAAAAAAAATTTGAAAGGAAATCCCCTTGCCGTAAAGGGAAGTAACTCAATTAATTCTTTGATTTTGTTGTTCTTTTTTTTTCAAAATTCTTTCCCTTTAAATTGTGGGACTTTTTATTTTTTTTTTAAAAAAAAGCTCCACCATAACACAAACTTATCATCATTTCGTAAAAATTCTATAATAATGATATTGTCAATTTATTTTGACAGAAATTCAAGACTTGTTCTATGACGAGAATTTCCGCTCTACTGTTTACAAAATTCAGCCTTCTAAAACAAGACATGGTTGTTTAATGGCCAAATATCTACGATTTAATCATGAGAATTACGCCCTGCAGACCAAAAGTGTTCCCTATTTAAGAAAAGCTTAATTGATCTCCCCCAAAAAATGAACTCTCAAGACATTTTTTGTTTTTTTTCACAAAAACTCTTTTAAGGTGTTAAAATGTATATACACCATAGGGGTTAGTCATTCAAGGGTGGAAATCTATTAACAGAACATCTGGGCTTCCTGTCTGGCCGATCTCATTTAATATAGTAATAAAGCATCCTGTTGCATTTCGTTTGGCCAATCTCCTAACAGCTGTTCGGTATTTCTACGTAAACACGAGCTTGCGTAATCGGTCTTAACGTAGACAAAAACATGTTTAAAACTTTATTTTACGAATGATTTTACAAAAAAAAATAATAATAAATGGAGAACGCTTGATATATATACGGAAACATATTGATGGAAACTATGTTTTACGACAACATTGTCTAAAATCAGTAACATTGCGTTATGTGATGTGACATTTTCCGGCCTAATCAATGACAAACCCTATTAGGCTTTCATAATTTGTGAATATTAGCGATTGTTTTAATAAAATAATTATAACGTTGCTTCTAAAGGATCTTTTTCAATTTCTTTTATCTTACTTTTAACACTTAATATTTTGAACTCGTATCCTGGAATCCCGTATCTCGTTTCGATCAGAGGTTATGTGCATTTGTTCCTTTGGCTCAACGCATGTCCTTCATTTTTCTGATTACTTCAAACTTTATTTGTAGAATTTAGAATAAAACGGAGGAAACTCATGACGTCGTTAGATAACAACAGAAAGATGACGCAGCTGAAGATGGCGACACCCGAGATTCCAATTACGTGACATGATGGCCGATTCTCCCACGTGCTTTCCAGCCGTTGTCGGAACGAGGACGTTCCCCTGCCATCGATCAGCAAGAGTTGTTCGATGCCTTGAATGATGGAGTCAAGCTCTTCCCGGGAGAGGTTCAGACGGGGTGAACTCAGTGGCAGACAGCTGGACGCATTCGGCTGCCATGTGCTGTCTGTTGGCGGTGAGCGCGTCGTGGTAGCTGCTGTTGTTCTTTGTTCATTTACCCGTAATGATTTGGGGTTTTTCGCTGTTGCGGTGGTGATGGTCGTCGACTTGAAGGCGGACGTCGCATTAACGTTACCCGTGGTTGTAGCCGCGGATTTTTTAACTGCTATTCCGGATGTGGAAGGAGGTGACCTGAGCTCATGTTGTTGTCCTGACGGAGCTTGTTCCGTGGTATGGATTTCTGCTGCCTGCTCAGTCGTAGTTGGAGAGTCATTTGCGTTTTCTGATGTTGTTGCCTCCAGACGTGTAGGAGGCGGGAAGGGTTCAGAGTCTTGTAGGTTGATATAATCCATTGACGGGAAAAGTACCTTAAATTGTTAGTTGTAAATAGAGTTTAGGTGTTATTTCAAAAGATAAGAGGAACGAAAAAAATGAAATTTTAAACAAATAATAATATATCATAAAAATCGAATCGGTAATAGACAAATCAGCGCATTAAAATCGAGGTAACTTTTAGATAGTCATTAATTTTTATAGTCCTTAATTGTCATAGTAATAAACTCTACTAGTGTTTAACTATCCTAGTCATTAACTCTACTGGTCATTAACTCTACTAGCCATTAACTCTCTAAGCCCTTAACTCACATAGTCATTAACTCTTCTAGTTATCAACTCACCTAGTAATTAACTCTCCTACTCATAAACTCTTCTAATCATTTACTCTCCAAGTCATTTACTCTCCTAGTCATTTCCGAAATATAATAAAGTGTAAACTTCAAATGCGGTCTTATCATGTATACTAATGTCCGTCAAACCTTCACTAACCCACCTGGCTGGCATCCCCCGAAAGTCTCACGTCTTGCCAATAAGATGACCCAAGTGCATGACAGTAGTACCCGAAGCCAGTGATTGAGGCTTGAGAAACATACGCCACGAATTTAACCCCAGAGTCGTTAAACCCAATATGGTGTAATCCTTTGTCCAGGCTCATTTTGCAACCAATGAAACTTGTGCCTGCAAGGAAAATTAAAGTTTCAATCGTTTAAAAAGCAATGATAACGACGTTATTAAAGTAAAGAAAGAGGAATCGTCATTTTCTTTGTCATTTAAAGTGAACTTGGAATGATTCACTTTCACAGCTTTAAGTTCGAAACATTCATAACGAAAACATAGTCCAAGATCCATAGAAAACAAATTATGTCTTGCGGAAAAGGGGGGGGGGAGGGAAATCTACCTAATTGATTTAGTTATAGTTATAAATGTATTTATTTTCCTGTTGATGCAATTGCTTTAATCTCCCTAAAGCGTGGGGTTCAGACGGCAGTCTCTGCATTTGTGTTTGAAACAGGCAGCTTTCAAACCATTTTGGGCGTGTCCACCAGCCAAATGCGTTTGAGATAAACTTGAGAATTTTGGGCCTTAAAACAATCTAATTGCGTTTTTAAAAATAAAAATGAATCGTGTTTATTAATTGTTTAAAATAAATTACGCTTGCTGCGAACTTTCAAAACAAAACAACAACAAAAAAAAAGTTTAATCCAAAGATTTGTTTTTTGTTTTTCAACATTTAAAATATAGGAGACATACAAAATTTATGGTGAATAAATTATGAAATTTAGTTTGGGGTGAATAAATTATTTATTTTTGAATACATTGCTAAATAGTAAATTGGAAAAGTGTATATAAATAATATAAAAAGGAAAGTTTAATTTATAAATTCTACCGCAGTGAAATGGTCATCAAACTTGGTATTTAGAAGAAATAAAATGAAGCAGGTAAAGATAAATTCTACTAACAAAGATGTGATAACGACTGCCCTTTTAAAATTTTACCTTCAACAGCTACACATGGCCTTAGGTAAGTGCTGTTGTAGATGCCATCGACCAGAAAACTCGACAATGAATTCTTCTCCACGACAAAGGCGACCTCCTCTTGATCAAACTTGACGTACAGGTCGTATTGGCTCCTCCACAGAGTTTCTGGCAGCAGGGACGTCGTACACGCTCCGTCCGAGGTCAAGGTCACCTTGGTGACGTAAAACGGATGGTAGGGGTCACTGCTCATAAAGTAAAACCCATCAGATGGCATCATCAGATCTGTGATGCTTCCAGCATTTTCTATGGTCACATTGTTGACGGATCCACCGGAAATCTGTTGTAAAGATTAAATACTCATTATAACATTTATTTAAACTTGTTTAAAATATATATTTAGGTATGTCTAATAAAAATAAAATCAATGATTATGACTATATCCATATACAAGTAACTACCTACCTACCTAACTACCCACCGGGCAGACTGTCCTTACGTCTATATGTCTTTTTTATATGTTACTCTTATTGTCCAATTCAAAGATAATATTGCATGTTTGATATGATAAATTTAATTATTAATTTCAATAAATGAAACCTTTTTTTGTTTCATTCAAATTGCTAAATTTTAAGTCAAAATGCAAGACTTCACTCGAAATATTTGTTTAATAAAGCCATAATGCATAAATTAGGGATCATCTGCTCATGAATGTCTCTTATATTTTATTCTATTTACCTACTTGTTTTGTTGTTGTTTTTTTTTTTTTTTTTTTTTTATTTACTTAATTGTTTTTTTTTTTTTTTTTTTTTTTTTTTTTTTGCACAAATAAACGGTTGAAAATATTTTGCAATGAAAGAAGTCTATCACATCATGTTCTAAGCTAATTTAAGAAAAAAAATTGTGTGCATATCTCTTTACTTAAGATTAATTTACTTACACAAATCCTAAGTCTGTAACATTTTTTACGCTTCCTTAACAAATGTCCAGAAAATAAACCCTTTCAAACTCGTAATCGTAATCCTACCGTAACGTGCGTGTCGTCATACAAGGCCAGCAACCGGAACGTGTCATAGGTCACACCATTGACGGAAGCGCTTGACCCGGATGGAAACGTCACGTACTGATAGGACAAGGCGTCCACCGGTACGGCCATGTCTAATGTGACGTCTGCAGCTCTGCTATTTTTCTAAATTAAGAAACAAGCTTTATTTATAAATGCCAATTGCGTGGGTAATTTAAAGTAGATCTCCGTAAAAACAAATTCGTATAAAGTTAATTTTATTTTTAACATGAAATTTTTGATGACACTGATGTAAATAGAATTTTGAATTATTGTGTTATGAAGTAGATTGACATAACTTTAAAAAAAATATTGGCAATTATTTATAATTTTAAGTTTAAAGGTATATTCTCAATATCTTAAAAAAGTCTGGTAAGAAAGATTTATCTAGAAACTTGAAGGAGAAGATTTTATCCTACTGAAATTGCAACGCGTTAACAATCTTCAAAACCAACATTTCAGATTTTGTAAACACCATAGTAGTCTCAAGATTGTATCCGTTTTTTTTAAAAGATGTGAACTCAGTATTGGACAATTCACTGTTTATGGCGTGGCTTTTAATGCTAAACAAATGTATTTCACCTTTTACAACACAAAGAACGGGGGGAGGAAGGGAGGGGGGGTGTCGGTTAAACTGATGTTCATTTTTCCTGACTGTATAATGATCTTATGTCGTTGGTCGCCGCAATGTGAACTGACCTGTACAAATTTACTTCCGTGAACTGACCTGTACAAATTTACTTCCGTGAACTGACCTGTACAAATTTATTTCCAACGTACATGGCAATAGGTTTTGTAGAGTACACAAACGTTCCGCTGAAATCGTCCGCGGCTTGAATATGGGCGGTATCGAACTGGTCCAAGTAGACATTGGCTCTTACTATCTTGCTTTAAAAAACAACAAACAAAAAAACAACAAAATTCTTATTTTAACGTTATGTCATTGTTTTCACATTTACAGAACTATTGTTTACTTTATACGCCGGTAAAAAAAAAATATTCTAAAAATGTAATTGGCTATCAAAAACGTATCTTTTATATACAAAGACGTGTACCATTAATTATGTATAATCGAAATGTTATATAACATATGGGTTGCATAAATAAAAACATGTTTTCCCCTCAGAAGGTCACTGAGATGCAAAGCAGTGTGAGTTTTCAAGTTTCCCATTTCTGCCACCACAAATACTGCTTCAAGAAGAAGAGCCCTCTCTTGTCAGGGCTGAAATTTGATTTTTTTTCTTTTCTTTTTTGGTGTTTCTGTAGCAATTGTTTTTTTTTAACAGGTGATGTAGATGGGCCTCAAGTCAACCCTCCTCCTCCTTCGCCCCCCCCCCCCCCTGGCACCGGCAATGGCAGAATTCAAAAGATCACCACCAGTTTCCGAATGTGTTTTGTTTAATAAATGAAAACAAACATACTTATTTTTTTCAAAGTTAAGATATCTAATTTTCAAATCCTTTATTTACATAAACAAAAACAAAAAAAACGTACTGAATTTTGAATCCCTTGATGGTGATAGTGAACGGCTTCTGCTGATGCCGGGGGAATTTGATCGTGACGTCAGTGTTCTTCTCCAACGCTGCTACAGTTATCTGATCATTCAGAAAGGTAATGATTTTAAACTTATTTGGTTTGCTCCTAATCGTTCATGCTACCAAATCATTACTTTCAAACCAGTAAAACGGGAAAAAAACAACTTTACCGTTTGAGGTGCCCATCTCCCAAGAAGTGTACCCTGCTGGAAGTAGATTTCCAGGATACTTGGCAATATTTTTACTTTGGACCGCAGATCTTACCGTCGAACGAGAGCACCGCCAATTTATCTGTCCGTTATTAAATCGGATACATTTTCTTTTATTTTGAAAAGAGTGAATTGTAAGATCACCGCTCAATCTTTATTCCTTATCATAACTTAGTTCAGGCGAATGCAGATATGTTCAAAGATGGTTCTATGTAACGAGCTGGCGTCTTTGCATGACTTGCAGTTAGAGTCGCACGAATTCAAATTAATAGGCTTACGTGGCTTCCTGACTCCGGTGACGCGTCGGTCAGTACGAAGTAGCCGGATGTGACGAGAGGCACGGGAAACACCAAAGTTGATCCGATGAGGCTGGTCGAGGTTTGATGCAGTACAACGGTCACATGAGTTGTTGCCTTAAGCACTACTATGCCGTGGTATAAATCTGGAGGAGAAAAATATTTCATAGTAATCATTATATTGGTAAAACAATAATTTCGTTACTGTAGAATATATTTATCATTTTTAAATGCTAGGGAAAATAAAATGAAATTATAAAAATAAAATAAAAGCTTTAACGTTTACATACAACTAAAAAATTATTGTAGAGTACATTTGACTGTAAAGAAGATTTGCAATTTTTTTCGATCGATATTTTAATATCCTGAAGCTCATACTAGTATTCACAAGTAAAATGTTTAAAAAGTAAATAGAATGTAGATCCATTAATATTAATTTTTTTAAAAATATATATGTATAATAAATTTATTATGTATTACTAGCTAATATACCCGCTTTGCTTGGAGTGTGCATTCCGTAATTATTTTTTTTTAACGTGTCATAAGCTTACACGTATTAAAGGGCCCTTTGAAAAACACTTAGTTAAAGTAAAATTTTAAATATTTTTCTTTATTAATACATATATATAATGACTCTTGTGAGCCATAAATAAAGGGGGGGGGGAGAGATCCCAGTTTATTTGATAATCAAGCTGGGCAGAGAGAAAAAAACAACAACCCATGATTTAAAGACAAATCTAACTTTTAAAAGAGGTCTTATTATTTTTTTAATGGCATTCATCTCTGCCAAAGCTATGGAAGTTTATCAATCAAAATAAAATAGGATTCCAAGCTGGCCATTTTAAATATTGGAAGTTAGATTTTGCTATAAAATTATTCAAATAAATGTTAAAGTTCAATTTTTCAAATTTTTTACCAATAAAATCGGAAGAGATTTGCAAAGGTATTGCCTTTAAATGTTTACTAATGGGCCCTGTCCCCAACCCATATACATTATTGTGTTCAACTATTTGTTTTCTTTAAGCAGAACAACACTGTTCACAATTATTTAGCGGATAAACCATCATTTCACACGCGACGTCATGTACCTGTGTCCCGTAACTCTGCACCGCCGCGGACGCCGAAGATGACGTTGCGATAAGACGTCACCCAGTCTTTGCTCAGAGTGGTCTCCCCGCTGTTCGAGCGCTGTAAGAAATGTAGGTACACGAATTCCGGGCGATCTTTAAATAAAAATAAAATTAACAACAACTACTGTATTGCAAAATAATAATAATAACGTTTGAAATAATAGAACCTAAAATATAAATAATATGAAGTATTCCACTTAGTGTTTTATTTTTGACAAAAGAAATTGTCAAACAAATTACAATTGTAGTTTTAACGAAAATAACATTTGTAAGTAAAGTCACCAAAATTATTTTTGTGTGTGTGTATATTCTCCATGTTTACCATTATCTTCACAAACTACATATACACGAAATTTTCTCCTCTAGCCATTCCTACCTGTTTCATGAATTTATCAATGGAAACATTGAGAACAGCGTCTTTCTACCTGTAGGTCGCGACCACTTTAGGGGTCGGACGACCCTTTCTCAGGGGGTCGACTAAGACCATCGGAAAACACATATTTATGACGAATCAAAGGAAAATAATTTTATGTTTGGGTATCACCACAACACGAGGAACTGTATTAAAGGGTCGCGGCATTATGAAGGTTAGAACCGCTAATTTAGAACAAACTATAGCAATGAAAACTCCAAAGAAAATGACAATACACCGACCTGAAGTTACGTGAACTCCCGGTGTTTTGTTGACGGTTGCTTCCCTTGCTGGTAATACAATCAAGTAGGTCACCAGCAGAATATCTATTTAAATTTTAAAGAAAAAATATTGAACGATAAATACTTACACCAATTATAATATAGTGAGAACAGGGCATGGCTCTATCCTATAAATTAGTTGGATAACTAAACGAAATAAACTGCAACAGTCAATGACAATTATAGAAACATACAATACCTATTACAAAACTATTTATATTCACTATGATATTCAAGCATGTGGGGTTTATTCAATTATTCACTTGTATTCAAACATGAGTGGTTAAAAAATATAAGTAAATTTTTAGAGCTATTTGCTTTTATTCAATTTTTTTTTTTTTTTTGAAAACTATAATGACTTGTTTGCCTAATTAAGCATTAGCAATGCTATCCTAATTACTTACAAATGTACGATGTTTATAGTTTATAATGCTGTTAAAAATAAAAATATATATGTTCAATAAAATATTTGAGGAATATATATTTTAAATGATCTTCTTCATAAATGTGTAAATTATTTTTTTATTTTATTTCTTTTAATTTTTTTTTTTTTTTTTAAATATAAAAATTTGTTTTTTTAAAGTCCTTATTGTACATCGAAACCTAATCCAAGAACATTTGCAGAAACAATAGACAATGCTGAACCAGTTTACATTTATCAAAAATAATTTTTAATTTATATTTTATTAATATATATTTTAAATTTTTTTTTTTATAAATGTGTAAATTATTTTTTTATTTTATTTCTTTTAATTTTTTTTTTTTTTTTTAAATATAAAAATTTGTTTATTTAAAGTCCTTATTGTACATCGAAACCTAATCCAAGAACATTTGCAGAAACAATAGACAATGCTGAACACGTTTACATTTATCACAAATAATTTTTAATTCATTGGGCTTTAGATTTGTCTTGCATGAGAAAATATCATTTTATGATCGTCCTCATTCATTTCCAATCTGTTTGAAAATTTAACTGAATATATTTATGGTAATATTTTGTGTGGTGAAAATGTATTTAATTCTTGTAAGGTTAAAGCTATCATAGGACCAAGTTTTGAAAACAATACTCTAGCTCAAGCAAATCAGAAAAGTGATCAATTACAACTATAATTTAAAAAAAAAATATTGTTTTAAAGATCACACTACCAGACTAGTGATGACAAAAATAAAACAAAAAAAACAAAAAAACACACACACACACACACATGAACACACACACAAACACACACACACTCAAAAGAGACGACTGACGGTTAAAATATATATTTAAAAAAAAATCTTTTATACTCAACATTATATTTTCAAAGTGACATGCAAACATCTGACAGACGCCAGTCAGAAGGAACTAAAGTGGTCATTAATAAATTAAAAATTGAATCGCGAGTTACCAAAGAGAAAGAACTTGATGGCGATAAGAAATAATTAGACGGTGAAGTCATGTTTAGCTATTTAACTACTCTTATGGGATCGGTGCATACGTTTTGCAGAGGAAATCGAACTGTCGGTCGTTGTCCACATGCGCAGCAGTAATAATTGTGATCTGTTCGCTCTGTAATTTTTCGTCACATACTAATAGGAGTGGTATAATAGGTTGACATTTCGTTTCTTGCTTAGAGCCGGCCTGCACAACTCAAAATGTAAGGCGGGCCCGTAATGCATTATGACAAACGCGTGCGGGCCAAACGAATATAGGACAGGGGGAAAGCTTTTAATAATAAGAATAAAGAATAGTTCGTTACTTCGCGGGCCGCAAAGTGGGTGCTGGCGGGCCGCATGTTGTGCAGGCCTTGGTTAGAGCATTTTACTTAAATTATGTAAGTTGAACAAGAAGTGGCTTAATTAATCTGTGTTTTTTTGTGTTTTGTTTTTTATTGACTTACATTTTTTTTTTTGTTGGTTGACATTTGCACTTAGGATATCGTGAAAAAGTGAAATTCACATTCTTTGTTTGTAGATAACATGCATGACGCTTTTTCTGTTTACGAATGTCGTTTACAATTTTTTTTAAAGGTTTTACAGCGTACAAAAAAAAATTTTTTTATGCATATAAGGAAAGAACTCAGCCAGATAACCCGCGATGGACAACGGCATCATTTGTCACGGGGTTAGGTCAACAAACGTTTGATCTTGTTACCCAACCGGCTTACCGGAGATTGAAACAGCCTGGTGTCAATACGAGGCGTTTAAACACACACACACACACGACGCTTCTAATCATGAAGTCATGAAGGATAAGTGCAATCCGAAAGTAATTAAAACATTGCAAAGTCATCGTGACGGCACTCGTGTGTAATATATTTAGATGTAAATAGCAAAAATAATTGTAAAAAGTAAAAGTAATAATTCTATGATAAATAATATGTTAAGAAATCTATTGAAAAATCAGTTACAAACTGAAATATACAAAGTATAAAAAATATAAAAAAAACTTAAAAAAAAAAAAATTAAACAAGAAGAAAAGACAAAATCTAGAATACCACTTTGACAAAAGGGACGGGCTTCGTATGCACTTCCGTTGATGTCGTTGAGCCCCACGGAAAAGTTAATGAATCTCAGAGCCAGATGATCCTCGCCGTAGGTAGGTTGCCAATCATTGGGCTCGCCCGGCAACCAGTCTCTGATGCTCACGTTGAAATGAGTGGAGAGCCACGCGAACCGACCCTCTTTCTGACTGTCGCTGGCTCCCAGAAAAATATCGCTGCTGTAGAGCTCATCTAAGAAATCAGAGATACTTCTTACGAAATATTTATTGAGTTCTTCTTCCAATAAGTGCATTTTTTTCAGTTGAAATAAAATAAAATATATACCGTAGTGATAAGCGGACATCAAGGAAAGAGTATTGCCACTGCGTGACTTGATAATTTATCCCTTTGAATAATCTAATTAAATCTTTTTAGATACTGTAAGCCGTTTTGCCACGCGTTAGTAGAAGCACAGCGTAGTTCTTTCATACTTATGTATTGTAAAATTCAATCGTAACTCAACGGGTAAAAAAAAAATATATTATTTACTAGCCTGGAAAGACAAAGAGGGCACCGTGGCTTTCCGTGGAAACGGCCATTCGACTTACAGACAGCATCTTCGTGTTGGTTTGATTGAAGTTGACCCACAGGCCCACCTGAGTGACCCATACAGAGTTGCCATCAGGCGCCCAGTACGTGTACGTTCTCAGGAACTATATATATATATATATATATATATATATATATATATATATGAAATAAAAGAAATTAAAATATATGTATTAGGACAAATATAAATATATTGAAATGACAAAAAAGGCTAGACAAAAAGATAAAATAGTACTTTAAAAATGTGTGTGTTTGATTGAAGTTGACCCACAGGCCCACCTGAGTGACACATACAGAGTTGCCATCAGGCGCCCAGTACGTGTACGTTCTCAGGAAATATATATATATATATATATATATATATATATATATATATATGAAATAAAAGAAATTAAAATGTATGTATTAGGACCAATATAAATTTATTGCAATGACAAAAAAGGCTGGACAAAAAGATAAATTAGTACTTTAAAAATTCGAATTTGTTTACAAACATAAAAGTGAAAAAAACAGCAACACGGAAAGAAAGAATATATTTCGCAGATCCATAGATCTTGTTGGTTAAAATATTGAGGACAACGAATATTTAAATGGATCGGTTGTGGGTTTTAAGGCATAAAATTATTTTGTTTAAAAAAAAAATTACGTGCAATGTCATAAGTTGCCTGATAAGAGTGCATACTTTCGCCTGTTTCCACTAAATGAGCCTTTTAATCATGAGAATTGTGTCCGATCTTTCAAAATCTCTTAGGAATAGATCAAATGCATGTAAGAGTATCTCATCAAATCTTTAAATGAAAAAGAGATTTTATGCATGCGGGCTGATAACCTTCTCGTTCACTCTGTCACTCTTACTGCAACAATCAGCATGAGGTAACCCACACCGTAGTGGTAATGGTACGCCTCCTTTATTTCGAAAACCTTTCTCTCCATACCTCAGCTCCTTGCTGCACAATTCGGTCCCCTTAAACTTGTCAAATCAGCCAACTACCACTGATCCTCTACTACAGCTCCGACTTTACACTCGGTCATAAAAATCTCTACCTTAAAATAGCGTTACATTAGATCCCGTTCCCATGCAGATCAAATAACTGTTCATGTGACATGGACATTGTCTTCTCGCAACTACCCGCTTGTTACCAATCATCGAAGTCAGCGTCTTGGACACCTGGTACTAATCAATCCAAAAGAACACTTGACCGGCGTGGACATTTCTCGTTTACTACCCATCCCCCCCCCCCGGCCTCTTGTCTTCTCGCAACTACCCGCTTGTTACCAAACATCGAAGTCAGCGGCTTGGACACCTGGTACTAATCAATCCAAAAGAACACCTGACCGGCGTGGACATTTCTCGTTTACTACCCATCCCCCCCCCCCCGGCCTCAGCGTTGACCTCTTGATTAAGAACAATTTGCTCCCATACCTGACCTCATATATCATAACGACTATCAATGTCATGCGACTCTACCCTTCGACAATCGGCCAGTATCCTGACTTGGTATCTGCACTTGACAAGCGTAAGAGTCGTCCACTTGTCTCATGATCCATGGGGTAACTTACTTTGCTACAGTTCACCTTTGCACCGCTGTTGGTCGCCAGGGTAGAACAGTTTGTTGCATTGCAGTACTTGAAGGAGGAATTGATCAACCCGAATCTGGGATACGATGAATAAATACAGATAAACCACCTCTTAAAAATTAAGTTTTTCCTACAGATCCTCATAATCCCTTTCTAAATTATTTTATTTTAATATTCCCATGTACCATCCACTTTTACGCAGCAGATTCATTTCATCAATTATTTCATTAAAAAAATAAGAAGAAAAATATTACCAACCAATCACAATTGCGATTTATTTATTTTTTAAATTTAGCTGGAAATACAATTTTTGAAATTAGTGGCATCATATTTCCTTCACCTTCTTTTTTTAAAAAAAAACGGAAAAACTGATTATTTGGGGTTGGGTTTCGAGCTAAAATTTGACAAAATATGATGTCATCGGAAACAAGTCAATGTGCCGAGTTTCAGCTCGACAGGTTGAAGGGAAGTGGGTCAATTATCCATCAGAAAATTTTGACACACACCCAGCAGAAAGAAACACAAGAAAAAAAAAGCAAAGTTAATAGAAAGGATTTTAAAAATGTGAATGCTTTTTATCAGTGATATGAAACGTACTCTATCTTATAAGTGGGAAGTTTTAAGTAATACTGCAAAACAAATAGTGTAATGGTGTGTAATGTATCGGTAATGTAAACGCGAAAGTGTCAATAAGCTGGTGAAATACGTATAGGGTTAGTAAGCGGGTTTGCAAATGTCTAATAAGTTTATTGTAAATAAACTGAACTAAATTATTAACTTAATTTAAGGATTGAACATTTATTCTTCTTCTATATATTAATTTTATGATCATTCTATACATGTAGATGGGTTTTGCCACGTTTCTGTGCCTGGTATCGAAGAGGATAGTTCACTGGTTGCAAGGACTACCCAGGGAGTGTATCATGAACCAGGGGTCGGAAGGCCAGAGGCAATAGACGAAAATGTGTCAAGTGTTGTCGCCTCATCTGTTCATGTTGGAAGCTTGCTCAGTCCCCGATTGCCTTTGGCAGGAATGAGCAGTTCCTATACTGGCTTCTTGCTGGTATGAGCCGGAACTGCCTCGTCGCTGTCTATGGGGGAGAGGGACCAGTTTCTGTTTAATGTTAGAGCAGTGGACCAGCAAATTATATATCTTGTACATCACGGAGAGCCTGGACAGTCGTCATAGTTCCTTGAATGGTGACCAGAGCAGTGTTTCCAGCATGCTGCCAATGCTGGACGTACTCGCTTTAAGTTTCAGGTCAAAACGTGCTGCCCGTAGCTGGACTGCCTCAGACCCGTCGACGCACTTCTCAGTAAATGGGTCCCATGCTGAGGATGCGTAATGTATATTACGGTCGGACAAAGGCTTTATAGGCTCTTTCTTTCACTCTGGAGTTGCCGATCTTCAGAAATACTTTAAGAGAAATACTTTTAGGGCTAAGAAATATAGAAAGGGTGTAGAAAAATATGAAGAAGGGCCACACAAGACAGTGAAGGTTTCGGTCAAATGAAACGTTCAAAATGCAAAATTATTTTAATACAGCGACACACAATCTTAACTTGTATAGATATATTGTATAAAGTAACAGGTAGACATATTCAGTGTCCCGTAAAGTTTGAGTGTTCGATTTACAGGAAATTTACAAGAGTAGAAATACATAGATACAATAAAATAATATAAGAGAGAAACGAGGATTGGTATAAAACTGCGATTACTGCGTAGATATGATTAGCAAGAATGAATTATGAGGCTATAATCATGGAAAGAACATAGAAGGCAATTGGGTTCTTGATTCACCTACATATATTTGGAGCTGAAGGCATACAGAAAGAGGCAGGGAGGGACAGATAGAGAGAGTAAGATAAAGAGAGTGGGAGAGACTAAGAGAGAGGGAGAGAGAGAGAGAATGAGAAAATAATCACATCATTAAGTTTTTGCTTTTGTATGGCCCAGCTCTATTGGTGGGAAAATGATGGGGAAAACTCATTGTTGGGCGGGAATATAGAAAATCAGTTATCCTGCTCTCGGCAATGTACCTTTAAATACGCTACATCTTTATGAAGGTTTCAAAAAGTTTTTTTTTTTAAATTTATAAAAACAAACTATGAACCTGCAGACATAAACTAAGCTTTCAAACTAAAAGCAGGTGTGCATTGATCCAGATGTGGAGTCTCACTTACATCCCGTATTCGATCACGTAGTACTCTTCCTCCGCGCCCCCAACAAGAGAGTGCGAGCGTGATGACGCGTTCGACGACTCCGCCCAGAGATAGGCCTTGACGTTGCCGCAGGTGAGCATCCGGAACGAATCGACCAGCGGCAGCGTGACGTTGTGGTCTTCCAGAAACACGGTCGAGTTGGCGGGGGCATGGACGTACCTGGCTGCAAGGCATGGACATATGTCGGTAATGTGCTGAACGAATAGATTGTTTAGGCAGGTCGACATCTAATTAAGCAGCAGTATCCGAGATTTTAGCCAATTTAGTGACTTTGGAAGTTTTGTGCTAATTTAAAGCTAGAGTTAAAAACAAGAAATACAAGTTAACTCAGTTTTTTTTTTTTTTTTGCTAATTGACTTTTTTGTAAAAATGGATTGGTATTCCCGTAAATATCAGGTACATAAAGGTCGTCTGAAATTTTACATTTAATTTAAAAAAAAAAGAGAACACAAGAAATGATGTTTAGAAACAACGAATAAAATGAATCGAATCCTGGATACAAATGCTTTAAGTAAATCAGAATTCGTAAAGCACCAGAGCCCGCCATATAAAGCAAATATATCTATTGCAAATGAGCAAATCGATAAATTCACAGCAATGCCAGAGATTGCATTCGCCTGCTTTTTAAAAAAAAAATGTATCAAAGTCTATTTGTTGAGAAAAATTCGAAGTTACATCATTTGATTTTTAAAACAAAATTAACATTAATTTTATATTTTAAAAAAAAATGTATATTTTTTTTTTACTACCTTTATGTAAAGCCACCTTCATCAATTTTTCTAAACATCTGCACAATTTTTAGAGAATTTTAAAAATATTTCTTCCTGGTGCATAAAAATATAACTGTTCTAAGGCCTCAAGAGGTGAACAAACGACGACAGACTGAGTGAAACAAAGGGGCAATCTCTGACTGTAGGCTCTGCGATTGATCACATTATACTTCAAAATAATGGACGGACTCGAAGGTATTTGCGGATAGAAATCGTTTGGCATGCTTGTAAAGTAAATACAAGGCAATGTACGGCTATTTTGGAATGAAAAAGCGACAATACTTTCAAAGCACCTTCAAAAGGGAATGCATAGACCATTATAATAAACAATCGACATATTATAATGTGCTAATGATTGTCACCTGCTTGTGCACTGCGAAAATCCATAAACATCTAACTAATCTCTTTCATTGTATTTTGGAAGGGATTCTTCAATTTTGAAGAGGGGGGGGGGGCGCTATGGCAGAATCATAAGCTTGGTAAAGATTTTAAAAATGGATAAGAAGAGCCAATTTTAAATATTTTTTATGATCTGTTCTTTCCTTCACTCTTTAGAAATGCGTAAACATCTTACTTAACTCACCACCGAAGATCTCTTTAATCCTAACCATAACTCACCACCGAGTGCTGGTCTTACCCTAAGCCTAAACCTAACCTCATAATTAGCTTGTCACCGATTTTCACTTGAACGCTAAATCTAACTCATCACCGATTGTCAGTCTTACCGTTACCTAATACAAACACTAACATTAATCTTAACCCTAACCGAAGAAACAATCTTAAAGATTGCATATATAAATATATATATTATATATATTAAATAAAAAGCGTGCATGACATTTACAATATTTAGATGATTAATGTGACAGGATTTGACCTGTTCAATTCGCAGCTGTAGAGTTTCGAAATACTGTGAACATTTCTTCACTAGGAATCCTTTGAATGAGTGATGTAATAGAATTGCAAAGGCTCTTTTGAATTCGAAACTTCCGTAACTATGCCATGTGAGTTGATGCTGTTTCTAACCCAATATGGACGTCAACGAAATTTTGAATGTTTAGCGTTTAAAGTAAAAACAACACACCAAAGAAGCCCACTGAGTTGGTTAAATCACTAAATACCTCCTTTGAAACGAAGGCTTATATCCTCATTAGTAATAGAAAGACCAGATCCTCCAGTTATTGGGAGATAGATATTCCGTTGAACAGACTTAATTTAAGTCAATTTAAAAATATATATATATCTACGGAACTCACCACTTAATTCAAGGGCTCGATTCTTAAAATAGATGTACGTGTCATTGGAGTAGAACTCGACCAGTTTGCTCCCTTGGCTATTACAGATTGCCTGAAAACACAAACATTTAATCAATGTCATCTATTTATAGAGATTAATTCAGTAGAAGGGGGGAAAAAAGTATATTTTCTGTTAAAGAATACTTAAAAAGGTGTAAGGCCCATTATTATTATATATATATAATAATAAAAATTTATAATTTAAAAAATCTAGAAACATGAAATGGGCTAGTTGTTTGCGTATGTTAAAATTGTCACTCTTAAGTTCTAGTGTCTGTAAAAATATCTTTACTGATCATTTTATTAAGCTACATATATCAGAGCGGGAATGCTATGAAATAATGATAAATAACAAAGAGGAATGAAGAGGGTGCACCTCCTAAGCCCAGACAAAAATGACCCAAAAAGGACATCAATGCATAGAGAGATAAATAATGTGAGAAAAGATCTAAAGCAGCTAGGAATCCAAGCATGGAAAAGAAAAGCATCAGGTAATTCTGAGTGGAAGGAAGTGGTGGGGCAGGCCAAAGCCTTACACGGGCTGTAGCACCTCGGGGGGTAGGTGGATAAATATGTATACATATGTATTTGTTTAATTTAAGATTGTTGTATTGTTAAAAAAAAATTGTTTAAACGTTTAAATTTAGAAACAAAATTGCTGTGCCTTATGAAATTCCATAAGGCATAGTAGACACAACTCAAAACTATGTTTATATTATATAATGGCTGAATTCTCAGCAAACTAAATAGACTTACATTCGCTTCATCCCAGTGAACCAGTGAATTGTGAAGTTTGTAGCAGGTGCCATCGTTAAAATAATCACCGCCGGGGACTGAATCATCACAAGGATTTCCCACATCTGTAGACAAGTAGTTTGACAGCGATATAGATGGTAAGCTGACATTAATGGATACATAGAAATTATGAAACAGGCAAGAAACATAGTGAAATTTACAAAAACGTAATCAAATATTTCATTTTTTTTTAAAAAGTAGAAGACGATTCAAAAGGAAAAAAAAAGTAAACATTTAAAGAAGAGGAAATCGCTGGAAAACACGATTCAGAAAGGGTACACATTTTATTTTAAAAAAACACTAAATAAATAAATATTGTTAGAGATCGATAGACGAAATAACCATACTAAAAAGATACAGGTACATACATTACTGGTTAAGGGATGGGAGTTGTAGTGAGATATATTTTAAGAGTAAAATCATTGACATAAATAAACCAATGTAAGATAGAAAAAATACAAGAAAAAAAAATAAATTGAAAATAAAATGATATTTTTCAATAATGCCATATATGTATGCATATAAATACATACATAAAGAAATCAATCTTACACATTTGACAAATAAATTTCTGCCGTTTGGAGCAGGTGCTGCTGTACATGACCGGGAATAAAATATCCTTTTTACTGCCCGTCAGCTGGACACACGCCCCAGGTGATGCCATCGGGGACGAGGACACATTGCCTGATTCGATCGGCTGCCGTGTGGATGACCAGACGAAATTCGAAGACATGTCTTCTGCCACGCCCCCAATCCACCAGTCTCAAAGTAGAGAAAAATAAATTGAATCCATCATTTTTTATTTTTTTTTTTATTTTATGTGACACAGTAAAAGCAGAAAACAGGGTAATGGAAAGAGGGAAATACTACGAAAAAAAAAACAATAACGTAAAACCTTCCATTAAAAACAGCATTGTGAATAGCAACTGAAAAAAAAAAAATCTTGTCTTACGATTTTTCCGACGAAAAGAGCATGCGAAATGATTTCGCCTTCACGTTCACTGAATTGTTTTTTTCTTTATTCGGGTTTTCCACATTTCTCTGGGTTATATTATTTTCCCAATTTTATAGCAATTGCAGTAACGTTAGTGGATAAGCTCACGTATTGCGGACTACATGGTGTGGCATTTTTTATTGGATTGTTGAAAGAAAATAGTGAGAAGATCGATGTAGATAAAGCTGAAAATACTCTTAAATGGAGATAGTCGATTTACTATAAAGAGAACGAGAGAAATAAGAATAGGAAATATGGAATAGGAAATAGAAATATGGAACAGGAAATAGAAAGATGCCCTGACCTTCTAAAGTTAAAGTGACCGTTTTAGCCAAGTACTCGAGACTAGCCACTGTGACCGGCTCTGCTAGTCTGGCCTGTGAAATGTTTTGCCCACAAAATGCCTGCAATGATAATAATGCACATTATTTTAATCCCCCTCATTTCCCCATTTCTGAAATTTCCAAAATGCAATCGATTAATACGTGGTAACCATAGTTTTCTTGTTTCAGCGTTGTTCCTTTCATAAAATGGTTTACTTTTATTAGATTAATTCGTGGGGAAAATTTAGAAAAAAAAAAAAACTCAGTCAATAACCTGTGCATCTGTCCAGTTACTCAAGACGACTCCCATCTTATAACAGTAGCCTTCGTGATACAGTGATGTGTCCCAGAAGAAACATGGGTTACCTGTATCGAATAGATGGTTCATAGCAACATGTTTAAGGGTATCTCTTTATTTTGAAGGAATACGTTTCCGCTTCTAAATGTTGTACACGAATGATATTCTTTAAAAAAAAAATGTCAGAGTCAACAAACACTATTTTATAAAATGTTAGATGAAAAAGACTTTGTTAAATGTGTCGTTTACACACTGATAACACAGCAAACTTACCTCTCACCACTCCTGCACAGGTTAATCCAAGAAGAAGAATAACAGCTCTGACGGCCATGACTCCCAGCACCGGTTTCACGTTAATCCAAACTCATTATATTTACTGCTCCATATAATTAGAAGTATTTATTTCCCTTAAGTTAACACATTTTCAAAAGAAAACAAAAATTTTACATGAATTTAGCATCGTTGACGATATTGTTTTGATTTTAATATAAGTTACAACAAACCAACTAATTTGAATTATTAAAAAAAAAAAAAAAAAATAACCTAGTTTTTAAAGTATTCATTAGGCACATATTTATTTTTTAATAATCCTATATTTTCTACTTTCAAAATAGTTCCGTGTGCTAATTATTGATACTGTCCAACTCCCTCATTGAGTAATTGCATAACGTCATTTATTCTGGGGTATAAATTTGACAATACGTGATCGTTTAAAAATAATAATTTACTGGCCGCTCATCACCACGATGAAGTAGGAAAATGTGGGGGTACCATTTCATTACACTTTTAGCTGTGAAGCAACAACCTTTCTATGCGTACATTTATCACGATACCATTCTAAATTTTAAAATTAAACTGATTTTAAATTATAATCTGCTTGATTTCACTGGGAGACAAAAGCAAATTTATATTATTTATTTTTAAAAAAATATATATATTGGTAACTGTGTAAAGTTTTGGAAATAAAGTAACACATTTAATGACATTAACAGACAAGGAGAAAGAAAACTCTTCACCCGCAATGATTATATCTAATAGACAGCTTAATATGTTATGAAGAAGTTTCTAGCTTTGTTAACTACGTTTAATGTTGCATCGATTTATCGAGTCAGCGATTGATCTTTTCACCGGGGACTTTGGTTACCGTCACGTTTGTGATTCTTGAAAGGCATCCGGCGCGCGAGCTGTGGACATAAGAGTTCAAAGTATGGCTTTGACATGGATGTACTCATTGTAACCATTGTCAGCCTTTCTGTAGATGGGAAACGAAGCTTTCGAGGTGTTCAATTTTTTCCCCAATGTCATAGCATTTCTATACCTTCTATTTATTTTAAAGTTGAGCAATAAAATTCAATGTCTTTTTTTCCGAGAAAAGAATCTAAAATCGTATACTTTAATGACCAGTTATATACTCGTTTTCTGGCTTTTATTCCCTTTGTTAACTTTTCTTTTGGCCAAGATTTGTAAATGCAACATTTTTCCTCATTTAAGAGACTTTAAGCATGATTGACCTAATGACAAAGGCGGCCTCACTTTTTTAAAGTTTAGTATTAACATGCAGCCAGATAATATTCCGTTAAAAAAACAAATCAAGAACGATATTTTATTATCAAAACAAGTTATTAAATCATTCATTAAAAATAAATACAATTTAAAAAAAGAATATTAGCGCTGACATTTCAAATTTCAAATGTTTATTAGAATTTAGATTATTATTTTAAAAAAAAAAGAAAAAAAAGATTAAAATTAAAAGGCATGGGTTTGGAATCCAGTTTGCACTAGATCAACGATTAATATAAAGTAAAGATTTAAGGGCTGGGGGCTTAAAAGAGAGGTCAGCCAGATGGCAGAAAGGGCTCAGTTGGATGGCAGAAAATGGGCTCAGCCAGATGGCAGAAAGGGCTCAGTTGGATGGCAGAAATGGGGTCAGCCAGATGGCCCTTTCCCGAGTCAACCTACCGTCTTTATGGGCTCAGCCAGATGGCAGAAAGGGCTCAGTTGGATGGCAGAAATGGGCTCAGCCAGATGGCAGAAAGGGCTCAGTTGGATGGCAGAAAGGGCACAGCCAGATGGCAGAAAGGGCTCAGTTGGATGGCAGAAAATGGGCTCAGCCAGATGGCAGAAAGGGCTCAGTTGGATGGCAGAAAATGGGCTCAGCCAGATGGCAGAAAGGCCTCAGTTGGATGGCAGAAAATAGGCTCAGCCAGATGGCAGAAAGGGCTCAGTCGGATGGCAGAAAATAGGCTCAGCCAGATGACATGAAGGGCTAATTTTCAGGGCTGGATATAGCTCAGTAAAGGGACATAGGCTGGTAAAAAGCGTAGTGGAGTGCCCGGCAAGTTTCTTTGGGGGAAACAACGGTGGACCGGCTGGGAAGTTAGAGAAATGGGCCGAGACCGTCAGAGCCGTAGACGTGAAAACATAAAAATTTAGAAATGGAACAGGAGGACAATACTCCAACAACGTGGGTCTACCTCAAGCTGATTGCTGCAGTGAGAGGAACACATCGTGAAAGCGAAGGTCATCACCCAACAGAGGTACGTTTTCTCTACATGATTACGTTGATATTGCATACAAAAATAATTCACACAATTACGATAAAAATTTAAGCTTTACAAATAGAGGTTAAATATAAAACCATATATACCATAAACTGATATATCTCATAGAAAGATAAATGCTACTTCAAAAGCAACATATGTGTTCTAGAAAAATATCTTTAAAAATGTGTGTAACACTAAAAAAAAGATGTCCAGCAATCATTCTAGTGTATTATTTAAATATATATGAAACCAAATTGGCAATTTCCTAATTAACAATATGGTAAGATCACGTGACACGCTACACGTTTCTATAGGTTTGTCCCTTTTAAATGATCTATTTAAATGATCACTATTTCTTCTGTTTAGGTCCTCACATGCCATAAGGCCCCGAGACTCCTAATACGGCACGCAATAAAAAAATCTTACAATTTTTCAGTGGCTTTTCGATAGCGGCGAGACATTTTCCCAAGCCGTGCTAGCTGTACCAAATTGTAATCTCTAGACAAATGGTTAATCAAGCTGGTTCGTGTCCCATTTATTTTATACTATTACGTCATCGAATATCCTAATCTTTTTTTGCATGTAAACAGACCTAAGGTATAGAAAAAAAAAAAGAAAGCTGTTTCAGAATATTAAAAAAAAAAAATACAGTGAAAGATATAAAACAGTAATAACACAATGCATCAACGTATCATTCCTTTAAACAACAATCTCGTGTAGGTATGTACACATAAATAATCAACTTCTGTGTACAGGTTAGCTGTTAACTTATTAAAATTTGTTAACACAATTATGTTCAATCTGTACACGATTTATATACACCATAAAGTTATACGCCATAGCCTCGTTTCGTTTTAAAATTATGTTTGTACACTTCTAGTAGAACCATTTAATGATTGAAAAAATGCATCCAGCTCCAAATAGTTGTTCTTTCCTCTTTTGGAAGGCCCACAACTCTAGCCCTTAAAAGTTATGTCTATTTGTTATTTTGACCCAACACGCAACACTTGATCGTGATCGCGGTGACGCTCGTTCGCCGACGAGAAAAGAAAACGGAAAAGGCTCAAGAGGTCGTTCGTTAAGAAAAGCGCGACGAAGCACGCGATGATGGCCACACCGGAACCTCCAATGGCGTGACAAGATGGCCGGTCCTCCCACGTGCTCTGCATCCGATGTTTAAAGGCGGACGTGTCCTTGGTGTTGATCAACAGGAGCTTGACGATATCTCGAGTCAGCGAGTCGAGTTCCTCCTGGGTGAGGTTCAGTTTGGGCGCGCTGAACGACAAACAGTTGGGGATATTCGTATCCAACGCAGTGTCGGTTGACAGTGAATCTGCGGCAGCGTTTTTTGATCGAGTAACCGGGGATGATGGCGATGCCGTGATTGCGTCCGTGGTGGTAGCCGTTAATTCCGAGCCTTGTCTTGTTGGCATTGGGGACGTTGACGCGTCCGTGATTTTTATTGTTGTTGCGGTTGTCCTAACACCCTTAATGGCTGAAATGTCTATTCCCCAAATTCCTTCTTGTAAGTCGTTAGTTTTTGTTGTCTGCGCCCTTGTAGTTTGAGATCTAGAGGTAGCCCCCGATGTACTGGTCTCCTTAGGATAAGGAGCTGGAAATGGTTCAGTGTCTGGTAGATTTATGTATTCTACCGACGGGAAGCTCTCCTGCAATGGAAGATTTGGCAAAAAAGATGGATCTAAGCGTATAAATAGTGTGAGTGGTTTTTAAATAGAACAAGTTAAAGTGATTATTTTTATTCGGATGGAGGTTGACTTAATGTTTCATAAACGATAAAATATAAATAATTTCAAATTAAGTAAATATTATTTATGAGCACCAGATACGAGTTTGGGATAGATGAATTATTCAAGGCACTGTTACTATTTAGAAGAATCGACTCTCATATTTGACTAGCAATTCGATCTATACCCAGTGCTTTATAAACCCACCTGGCTGGTGTTCGCCGGTGGCCTCGTTTCGAGCCGATGGGATGAACCAAGTGCATGGCAGCAACCGGTGCCATCTCTGAAGCTTCGAGAACCGTAAGCCATGAAATTGACGAGGGAGTCGTTAAAACCAAAGTGGTGTATCCCTCGCTCCAGGCTCATGGTGCAGCCAACAAGACTTGTACCTGCAAGATGGTGAGGTAGGAAAGAGCACGATTTAACAGCTATCAGAATTTTTACACAAACTCTAAAAATAGACAGCGTTTCGAAACAATCCTATAACAGATCCATAACTTTTGCTAACTAGAAATTTTTCAGTGAACCACGGTTTGGTTAAGAGTTTGTTGTCTTTATTGCTAAAAATTTTGAAATAAAGTAAAATATTTACCTAATACGTAAGGAAGTTTGCCAATGTTAAGAATTTATTGAAGCGACATAGCACAATTTTCACAATGCCTTAAAATAAGCCGGAATTTTCGTCTGAAGGGTTGCAATATTTCATATTAATTCGCTGAAGGGTGGCTACAAATATCGATGGATTTATACAATTACATCAGAATTCGCTCTTTTAAAAAAGTTAAAAATTTCACGACTTCTGTATGTTAGCCGAAAGAAATTACAAGCTAGAAAAACTGATAAGTAAAGAATAATTGCTCGAGGCCATGAGCTCATAACATTTTACACTCAAATAAAACTTTATCCCGATCTTTTTTTATACCGTTCAATTTATTGTATACTTTTAGATAAAGTATCCAATTTTAAAATATTCTTCCCATTTATATATTTTAATTGTAAAACAAGAAATTAAAAAAAGGTTAAAAATTTCGAAATGTTATGAACCTTTGGAAAATTTATATTTTCAAGACACAAAAAAAGTAATTCAATGCATGTTTAAAGGTAAGCTTAAACGACACTGAAAGGGGCTCTTAATTCCATTTATTACTGGGGAAAAAAAAATATTTTGGGATAAAATTAAACAATATTTATACATTTAAAAAGTAACCTTCAATGTCCACACACGGCCTTAGACATGTGCTGTTGTAGACCCCATCGACCAGAAAACTTGAGAGGGAATTCTTCTCCACGACGAAGGCGACCTCTTCTTGATCATATTTGACGTACAGGTCGTACTGGCTCCGCCACAGAGATTCAGGTAACAGTGAAGCCGTACAAGCTCCGACCGAGGTCAAGGCCAGCCTGGCGACGTAGAACGGATGGTAGGGGTCGCTGTTCAAGACGAAAACCCCATCAGAGGGCAGCACGAGTTCGGTGATGTTTCCAGCCTTGGCAAGGGTCACGTTTGCACTAGATGTCCCGTAAATCTTGAGTAAGCAAACATTACAAATATTTTTAGAGGTGTTTTAACAAAAATTTTAACGTGCGTTATTTCATTAAAGAAAAAAATCCGCTCCTTTCTTCGTCACTGTGCATCTCGGTCCTGTGTCTCTACGTCCGACAAACCGTTTAATTATCACACAAAAGTTTGAAATATTTTGCGCAATATCTAAGTGAAAAATTCATGCTCTAATTTTCAAAAAAAATAAATAAAAATATATAGATATATGTATATTATTTTAGACCAATAATATAGCGACTAAAATTATTTTTATACCATGGCGGCCATTGCAAGCTATTCATGTCTTTAATTCAGTGTCGATAAGATTAGACAGTTTTATTTCTTTCAATTATATTTCTGCGTCCTACGTCTTTGTCAGCCAACCGTTTTATTTGTGCGCTGAATTCACAGCTCTAACTTCTTTGACCCTTACCCTACCGTAATCTCCGTGTTGTCGTACAACGCCAGCAACCGTAACTTTTCGTGGGTCACATATACTCCAGAGTCGTTCGCCCTTGTTGTAAATGCCACGTACTGAGTGGACAAACTGTCCACGGGGAAAGCCATTTCTAAAGTGCTGTCTGTGACGTCACTATTCGGCTGATGGGAGGAATTATTATTATTTAAAAGAAATATCAATAAGTTACTGGATAATATTGTTTCTAGAAGTCAAAACTGAAATCATATAATGAAGAGATAGCACAGAGGTTAAGGTTATTCAACGGGTACCAAGGTAGAATCTATCAATAATATATTAATGTTTATTTTATTTTTTTACTTCCTCCATTTAATTTGATAACAATCGTGCCCACTTTTCTCCTTTGATATGCATTAATGAGGAGAGGGATATAGTTAAGTCGAAAAATACGTTATGGGAAAGAGCAAACAGGAAAAAGAGCGTCATGTGGGGAGGGGGTTGGGGGGTTAATGCTTTGGAATAAAAATAAGGTGTGCTTCAATAATATTCCTTGAAACTTTATTATTATTATTATTATTTTTTTTTTTTGGCCATGGATAACTTTACCTGTGTGTATTTACTTCCGCTGTACACAACGACAGGTTTTCTTGAGTACACAAACGAGCCGCTGAAATCGCCAGGGGATTTAATGTGGGCGGTATCGAACTGATCCAAGCAGACGCTTGCTTTTCCTATGTACCTTTTTATTTTAAATATAAAAATAAAACCGTTACAAGCATCACCCCACATCAATCAAGACAGAACCTCATTAAGCTTCAATACATTTTGGCGGGCGAATTTGTATGTCATTTATTGATCTTTTATATAAAACAACTAACTTCATTTTAAAATAACACTGCTCAAAGAATTGGTCCCATATCGGTCACATGCAAAAAATCTTTTTTTTTTGAGGGGGAACTGCGAGGTCTCGTTTTACGACATTCACTTTTTATAAGTTTTCCTCTAATTCTAAAAAGGACCCAGAAGACTAAGGGCAGCTTTCTTACTGATAATTTAACAGCATTGCTCTATAGTTCTAAACATCATTGCTCTATAGTTCTAAACATCATTGCTCTATAGTTCTAAACAGCTATTGCTATATTTGTTTTTAAAAAGACACTAATGTTGTCATTAGAAGAACATTAGGATATATATTATTTCATGCACATGGCTCCGACTCATGATACATACTATGTAAATGGATAGGATTCCCCACGTTTCGAAATTTTCCCCACACATCTTCCCATAGTGTGTCAAATCTAGTTTCCCCACAAGACTGAGCTGTCTCGCTCATTTGTCTAAGTAGAATTCTGAGCTCAGTGTATATTTTCTGAGCTTTTAAATTTAAATCATTTTGAATTTTTATATAATGTTTCGCCTTTTATATATTACCTTTCGACTTTTTATATGGCATTTCAACTTTTTATATGACGTATCAACTTTTATATGGCATTTCGACTTTTTATTTGACGTCTCAACTTTTTATGTAGCATTTCGACTTTTTATATGACGTCTCAACTTTTTATATGGCATTTCGACTTTTTATATGGCATTTCGTCTTTTTGACTTTCATATGACGTTGTGCCATTTTTATCGCGTTTCGCATTTATTTGACATTTCGCTTGTCATATGGATGTTCGCCTTTCATATGACATGTCGCCTTTCATATGACATGTCGCCTTATGTTATCATCACTATCTCAAAAAATGTTTTAAAAAAATCAGATAGCATTCATTAATTTTAATTAAATTGTACAGAATAAACACATTTTACTTTATAAAATTTAAGAAAAGAATTGAAGAATTCGAGTGTATAATTAACGTTAAAACACACAACTTACTGAAAGTGAAACCCGCTGATGCTAAGAGTGAACGGCTCGAGCTGGTCTCTTGGGAATTTGATTACGACGTCAGTGTTGCTCTCCAGTGCCGTAATTGTTATCTGAATGGTCAGGAAGACAAATTCGAATACAGATTAATGCTTCGAGACATCCGACGTTATAAAACATGTCTGTGTTAGAGACTACCGTTGTTTTTGGACGGAAAACTATCCCACAGAGCACACATCCCAGCTGGTCGAACGAAGATAGTTGTAAAGGACATTAACTTACGTAACTCCCTGATTCTTGCGATGGGTTAGTCAGCACGAAGTACCCGGATGGGTTGAGATTGACGGGTAATACCAAAGTGGATCCTGTCCGGCTGAAGGACGTGTGGTACAGCACGACCGTTACGTGGTTGGTGGCCTTCAGAACAACAACGCCGTGGTAGAAACCTGGACAGTTTTTAAACTATCTCACATTTGGCAATGAAATACCATTAATTTAAAAAAAATATATATAAAACTAATGAAATTGAAATTAATTAACATAATTTACCAGCATGCTCCTCCCAGCGGTTACAAAAATTAAATAATCACTTATTAAGTTATTATTGTCACCATGATAGTTCACTGTTGGCTGAATTCACCGTTAGAGAACTATTGATGTCTTTGTTTAAATTGTTGTAGTTGTAAAATTTTGCCTTGGTTTCAAAATGTATTTATTGATGTGCTGAAAATAATTATATAAAATTTGATTTTGAAATAAAAAAATCCATTTATTTGGATCGATAAAGAATTTTAGTTTATCTTATCTCAATAGAACTATTCTGATTATAAGAAGAAAAAATTCAAATTTTATTCCTTGAAAAACCGTTTGCTATTTTCTTCGAAAACCTTTTACCGTATCGCCGCGGCTCACAAGGAAAATTCCGTTTGGTGTTACACAGCTATATTTGTTTGGAAGACACATTCAGATACCTGTGTCCCGTAGCTCTACTCCGTCGCTTATGCCAAAGATAACATTTCGATAAGACGTCACCCAGGCTTGGACCAGGGTGATCTCCCCGCTATTCCGGCGTTGTGTGAAGTGGAGGTAAGCGACATCCAAGTGGCCTGCGTTCAGTGAAATATCATTAGAACAAATAGCTTCACATAATCCAGATACAGTCCTGAACATGCAAACCATTTTTTTTTAAAATCGACTTACTTTATTTATATATCAAAGTTACTATAACTTCAGATAAGGCTATTTATAGTTTCATTCTTCTGCTCTCAGTTCATTAATATTTAAGTTGTTTGTAATCGAATAATGATGGATGAGTGTTAGAAAATGAAAGATTCCCGTTACACAATGAACCCAGCATGTAAAAACATATTGACATACTTACCGGAAGTGACGTGAACTTCCGGTGGCATTTTGCTCAATGCGTCACTCTCCGGTAACACCATCAAGTAGGTCACAAGCAGAATGTCTGAGATCGAAAATTGGTTTATTTTTAACAATGCTTTCTTTTCATTTTTAAAAAAAAGTATTATTGTTATATTTATTTGATTGATTTATTTATTGCTATTTATTTAGGGGAACAAGCTGAAGTGGAGGATCAACACATAACATAAAACCCAGTTCGTTTAACATAAACGATTTAGACAATATAATTACCTGAGCTAACAGGCAGTCTAGCCTATCATCGAGTTAAAAAATTCGTTAACAACTTGGAGACATTGAACCTTGATGCTCGGAAGAGCTTTAAACAACAACAACAACACCAAAAAGTGCCCTGTTAACAGTACTAATAATAGCAATAGAGAGAGCGAGCTATCCGTCTTAGCGCGCCGTACCCCTCTGACAGAGCGGCCGGGCCAGAACAGCTGCCCCGTTGTAGTCGTTGAGCCCCCACGCAAGGCCGTAGAACCTCCAGCTCATGTGGTCCTCCCCGGGCTCCCAGTCGTTGGGCTCGCCGCCCATCCAGTCGTCGATGGCCACGTCGGTGTCGGTGGAGAGCCACTTGTACACGCCCTCTTCGTGGATGTCGCCACCACCGAGGCTGATCACGGTGCTGTGAAGTGGATCTGAAGAAGCGGAGACACATGTATTTTTTAAAAAATATCTCGGATGTAAAATTATATAATGAATATTACGTGAAAATTCAAGTGAACACATTAGTTTTAAAGGCGTTTCATAGATTGCTCAAAGTTGATTTTATGATTTTAAAAAAAAATGTGTGAAAGTTTAAAATAAACATATTAATTATGAGAATCATCCCATTACAAAAAAATTAAAAATTGCTATTTCTAAGAACACGAGAAAGATCACCAAAAAAAATTGATAATTTTGTTTTCGATAGCAACACGTATTAATGCATATCGGTTTGTTTAGACAACCTTGCAACATAGAATGATCATTTAATAAGAATAAACGCTGACCGTCACTCCATCCAATTCCCATCCCCTCTGCCCCCCCCCCCCCCCCCTCCTGCGTAGGTTACCAGGTGTCGTTTTGAACGTATTTTCAACTAAGCTGTCAGTGGGTTTTTTTTTTAAGTCCTCACCCGGAAAGACAAAGAGCGCATCACCGTTGTCCATCGAAATCGCCATTCGACTTATTGGCAATATCGTCATGTTGTAGGTTGTAAAGTTGACCATCAGATCTGACAAATAGATGCAGTTGTCCACACTCGTCCAATACATGTAAACGTCAAGGAACTTTGAAAAAAATGTGTTGATTTCGTTCATTAAACAGTTGAAAACACTTTTATGCATATTAGAAAAGCTCATTCGAAGGAAAATTTAGGTTTTAAAGAAAAAGTGTGTTTTTTTTTCTAACTATGTTGAATGTCTTGAAGAATTAAAAGACGAATGTACAGCATCCATTAAGCGATTTCAGTGATTTTTCGGGAATAAAAAAATAAATAATAAAAACAAACAGAATTACACAATTTTTAATCTACA
Organism: Lymnaea stagnalis; assembly: GCA_964033795.1. Lineage (NCBI taxonomy): Eukaryota > Metazoa > Mollusca > Gastropoda > Lymnaeidae > Lymnaea > Lymnaea stagnalis. Next base: position 1,091,400 of record CAXITT010000046.1, on the reverse strand, counting down.
AACAAAGTGCTTTGAGCATGGGGAATCAACTGGTATATCACTTACACATTGGGGATCTACAGAGCTATGATGGTATGGAAATAGGGAAAGTCTTGTTTTCTGATGGCCTTTGCTGACGTATTTAACTCTAACATACATAAAACAGTTAGTTCTTTATGTTGGGGTTAATTACCGGAGGACATCAGTATTCCCAGAGCCGCATTGCTTGTGCTCCAGATGGGGAGCATATTGCGCTATTTTAGAATAGTTAAATCAGTATTCTGTCAGCTATTCAAAGATTAAAGTGTCCTTTATCGGAAAGTGTGTAAAATTGGACTAGAAGTTTCATTTGTGTAGGAAATGAAAATTATTTTACAAAATATGTTTAAAACAAGAGCAAAACAGTAAGAGTAACTTGTGTTATTTTTTTAAATCTTAAAACTAACTTACTTTTCGACAATTGACATTGGCACCATTGCCAGTAGCCAACACGTAGCAGGTTGTGTAATTGCAATATTTGAAGGAGGATACTACAGTTCCGAATCTGTGATAAGTGTCATAAATTATATTAACATATTTGGAGCATTCAAACAAAAAATTAATAAATTTTTCATAAAAGGTTTCTTTTAATATCAATAGCGAAAGTTCAGCTTTGGGTTAGTATTGAAATGAAATATCATTTTCAATCGTTTAACCAATGATTCAATCCTGTAAATAGATAAGAAGACAGAAACTGCAGGTTCAAAACTACAAATAGATCGGGTTAGAATTCTTGCAGAAGTTCTGATGAAGACCTCGGACTGCATTTAATCATCACACCCTTGTAAATTATTGTTAACAGCTGACAGCTCATTTGGTTGTCATCATGATCTGATAAAAGGAAGTGTTACTTGAGAAATTAAATATTGCGAGCATCTCTTTATGTAACTTAGGTCACACCTTTTATCGATAGTCAGCTAAAAATGTAAAAACCACTAAAAATTATATTATAAGAAATTGAATTCGCAAAGCAAAGTAAAATTGAAGGATATTATGATTGAATTCAAAGTCAACTTACATTCCATATTCGATTGCGTAGTATTCGTTGGTCAAGCCCCCCATAGGGGACCGGGATGCTGATGACGCTACATCTGTCTCCGCCCAGAGATACGCCTTGGCGTTATCGCAGGTGAGCAGCCGGAAACTATCCATGATGTGACCTGTGATGTTGTAGTCCTCCAAGTAGACGGTGGTGTTGGCAGCGACAAATATGTCCACGACTGTGACACATTCAAACATTGAAACATTGTTTCTAGTGACGGTAACAACGGTACTGTCTGCGTGGATTTATTTTTATTTAACTATCCCGTCCAAACAATGGCCACAGCCATGAGTGAACTTCGCATCATCAGAACTTACTTGAAGAAACATGCATTAAACTGACGCACTTCATGCTTCTAAACTGTGTTATTATTCGAATGTCCCCCCCCCCCACACACACACTTTTTACACCACATGTTTATTACTTCATATTTAACATGAGACTGTTTCCGAAAAACGAAAGAACAAATTGCACACCAAAGACAATTGTGGTATTTAAGAGTTTCTTGTAGCATAGTTATTGGCAAATTTATTGAACAAAAAAAAAAAAAAAAAGCTTAAATAGCTTTTGTTTCCGAAAAACGAAAGAACAAATTGCCAACCAAAGACAATTGAGGTATTCAAGAGTTTCTTGTAACATAGTTATTGGCAAATTTATTGAACAAAAAAAAAAAAAAAAAGCTTAAATAGCTTTGCTCAGCATTACTCCAATATTCCATTCATTACATAGACAATTACCTTGTTTGATTTTTTTTGTGGAGTGTTTTAGAAGAATTTCAGGTACCAGTAATTTGAATATATGCCATGAATGTTTTAATTACTAATAGTGTAATGAGGGAGGATTGCTTTCTGGTTGATGCCATAGGAAATAAAGCTTTCCTGTGTAATTTGAGTGGCTTCCAAGTTCGTTCAACTATATTTTGTCTTCTTCATATCCATCTCTTTCTGCTGTGGAAAACTTTTAAGTTGAAACATTTTTTTTGTGTGTTTTGGTGCTGTTATCTTTCCGGTTTGACCTTTCTCTATTTGTTATATTTCATGCTAATTTTTTTATATTCACCATTGCGGGATCCACCACGTTCTTTGTCATTGAGAGGACTTTGACTTTCACTAAATCATCATGAATGACATTGGCTTTAACTAAATCATCGTGGAGGATCTTGGCTTTAACTAAATCATGGTGGAGGACCTCGATTTTTAACAAATTGTTGTTACCTAAATAATCACAAGACCTGCCCGCTGTTTTTGTATAGTTAATTTAAAACTTGGTGGAGACTTTCCATATCATCCATACTTTCCTAGAAGTCAATGTCGCGGGCCCCGTTCACCACATCATTCTTTGATAGCTCATTTCACTATCGGACAGTCGATGACAGTGAGATCAGTCGCAAGTGTACTGATTTCATGCCCTCAGATATTTCTTGAGTTCAAATGCAAGTTATTTGCTGTTCTCTTAATCTTACTTTCCTCACAGCATGGAGCTCCGATGATGAATGCACTGAGCTGCATACACTTCCATAAAAAGCATAAAATTACCAAGGAAAATCACACTTCAGGTTCCAAAAAAAAAACAACAACAAAAAAAGCGAGAAAGTGTATAGGTGGCCCGCGGAAAGGGAAAATATGCGTACAAAAAACAGTTGCTGGACATTCAGATAACAAAGAAGAGTTCGGATTAAAAAAAAAAAGCAAAAAAAAAATAAAAAAATAAAAATTGCTAATTTTTTTAATTGCCCGAATTCGTGAGCACTCGTGCTCGGATGCCCACTATAATTAGACTCCGGAATACGTCATGAAATTTAAATCATAATCTAAATAATTTTATCTAACGCGTTTTTAAAAAAAAAATACTTGTTCAGCCAAAAGAAAAAATAAAGAGAAAAAAGTCGATATTTCTCGCTAAGATCATAACAATACATTTACATGTTAAAAGCTTTGAACAATGAGCTCAGTGCAGAACAATGATTCTGAAAGCCTTTTTCTGCATGTCCTTGACGAAAATGCAAGCAAAAATAATGAACAGCAAAATCGAATGGAAAAAAGCTTTTAGGTGTGGTTCGTAGCGCTTGGAGGGGCTCCTAAAAAGATATTTGTTGAGCTATACGGAAATAATGAACCGGTATTTGAAGAAAAGTTTTAAAAAAATATTAAATCAAGAGACGACAGCGTCCTTATATAACACACCAATGTGTGTTTATTTGTTATTCTTGAGTGAACAGCCAGGTTTGTAAAGCTAACGTGGCCAACCCGTGGTCCGCAGTCTGCGTGCGGCCCGCAAAGTCAAATATTTCGGCCCGGATTCCTGATTTATCACCAATTGGACTTCAGCGTTCTATTTCCAATTGACAAAGAATTTTTTTTAAAGATACGCGAGAGAATAAATAAAAAGGACTTCACACATTTTAGTTTTATTACCTCTTTTATATATTTTGATTGTGGTGTGATTGCTCCGATTTTCGGATAGCGCACCAAATATAATTTCTGATAACTACGCTGAATGATTTCATTAAAAAAATAACGCAACTGTTTGGTGCGTAATATTTTATTTCTTTTCGGAAAATGAAAAAGTCTCAATTTAATTATGCTGTTGTAAATTTTCGGTTTAAAAGTTGTTGGGACTTCAGAAATTTGATATGGTTCATAGGCCTGGAAAAAAAAGGTGCACGAGGGAAGGGGTGTAGCCAAAATTGGGATTCTTAAATGTGCGTTACTTGAGTTCATGTTTTGTCAAGTAGCTTTAGTAGCATGGGAAGTTCACGGCTTGCTGTCGCCAAATGACATGCGATCCATAATTTTTTTTTTATACTATAAACGTAGACCGCAAAACCCTTTTAGGTTGGACACAACTGGTAAAGCCATAAAGCTGTTGCAAGCTGTTAGATCTACTGCACGATCTTATATAGAGTGATTATCGTGACCATCCAGCAATGCATCTACATGTATTATCTTACGCAGAGTTTTGCATTATAGATTTACATTAGACAATCTTACAATATCAGTTGTTTGACTAAGTTTTGAGACGTCTTCCGACCACAATGCCTCGCTCCCAAATACTTCTTATTTTCAGCATTCACGTCCTCACCAAAAATCAGACGAAGACAAAATGTGAATGGCCAAGTTAGGTCTGCCTGATGCAGATGTTAACACTCACCGGCTAGGTCTGACATGCGTTTCTTGAAATAGTAATAGGACTCATTGGAATAGAACTCAGCGAGATGACCGTGTTCGCTTCCACATATTTCCTGTGAACACGACCAAAACGCATAGTTACTAAACATTATCAAATCTTTGGAAATTTAAATTTGGGGAAAATCAAGTTATGTTCATCATTCCTTCCGCTAAACGCAAGGGAAACCTGAACGTATAGATATTTAAAAAGTTTAGCTTCTGTTGCGTGACAAGTTTTGAAAAAAAAGAAAATGTAAATTTTATTATTGCTCATTTTTTTTTCTCCGTACAGCAGAATTTGATTTTTTTTTCCTTCTTGTAATTGTCGTTTTTAATAAGTTTAAATTCATTTCTCTTTATTAGGCTTTCTTAATGCGTTCGTTAAAAGGTTCCATTTAAAAGTAGGTATAAAGTATGTGTACTTATGTTGTTTTTTTTTAAATATTGAACAGACAGTATATACGTGGGTTCTGGAAATATATTCTAAAATTCTAAAATCGGGAAAGGGGTATCGCGGGTGTAAAGCGCTGCCAATAAAAGTTAAGAACCCCTGAAACAGACTTTGTCTCATTCTGTTTTATGGCGCGATATTTCTGTTGTTGTTTTGTTTGTTTGTTTTTGTTTTTTTTCCCTTTACTTTAACAAATTGTTGAACTCATTTTCGTGCCAACTGTCATGAGAAACACAATATTAAAATAAAAGAATGGATTCTGTTAAGAAAGCAATAAAGTAATGACGATGATGAATAATGTTACGTGTTGAGAAAGGCATTGATGAAATGAAAGAAAGGAGTGTGCTGAGAAAGAATAAAGATAAAAAATAGAGAAAAAAAATGGCGTTTGTTCAGAAAAGCGATCATAACATAGAAGAATGGTGAAGTGTTAAGAAAGTCGATGAGCATAAAGAAGAAAAAAAAACGAAACGATCTCATAGCAGGTGCTGTTTGAGACTTGCTCTTCCTGACACAGGGACATGGGGACAGGCGGTAAAACAGAGGACAACCCTTAATCTTATGATCACGATAAATGCAGATTTTTTTTTAGAACTAAACCAACTCACTGCGGCTTCATCGATGTACACCGTCGCGTTGTTCAGCTTGTAGCAGGTTCCGTCGTTGAAATAATCTCCCCCGGGCAACGACATGTCACAAGGGTTACCTACATCTGTGAGAAAGAGATGTCTGATGTAGACGTCTGTGCCCACACAACGTAGCGCTAAGGGAATGGGTAATTTTAGATGTCTGTCTGATACGAAATAGTGTTAAGGGCCTAAAGTAAACAATAGTTGTTAAGTTTATAGACGGATAAAATGTCACAAGTTGGAATGAAAAGAAATACAAGTTTTTGAAGGGACACAAAAACAACAATCCAAAGATAGAGACAAAGATATCAGGTCTTTACGAACGTGGAAACAAACGTACACAGCTGGCAAATAGCTTTCTGTCTGGCCGAGCAGTCGTTGACGGACATGGCTGGGATTAGGCGCCCCTTCTCACTGACCGCTAACTGGACACATCCGGCGCGTAACTCTTGGTGCCAATAGACCATCGCCGTGTCCACTTTTCCTGATTGGATGGGCCGATGAGAGGATGACCAGACCGGACTGTTGTTTCTAACCACACCACCGATCCACCAGTCTGCAAGTAAAGACAGATCATTTACAAACGATTTCACAGTAGATTATTGTCGTTTTGGCTCTGACGCAGAGAGTCTCAGTAAGATATTTCCTTTATAAAATTTAAAAAAAAACAACAAAAAAAAAAAACCTTAAGATCACGCTGAAATCAGAGGCGTCCTCGATATATATATTCTGTTGATGCCGCTGTTAAACGTTTTCAGAAAACAATAATTTCATTCTACTTTTAAAAAAAAATGTTTTTATCACTTGTAGGATAGATAATTAAAAGAAAAAGGAATTTGTATAAATGTAGAGTTATTTGATCGCATAAATAACAAAGTGGTGAACAATACGGTAAAGAATTCATTCGTTTCGATCACAATGGTTACGGGAATTAATAAGTGAAATACTTTTACATTATTTATATCAAAATTCTGTTGGACTTTTAATGGAATTGTGGAAAAAAAATGTTAACAAGAATTGATCATTGAAAGAATGTTGAAGAGAGGGAAAAAAAATGTTGAGAAACCGAAAAGGTGGACAGAAATATTGAGAAAGAAATGAGTTATAAGTTGAAAGAAAAATTATTATTTTTTAAATGGAGAGAAAGAGATGAGAAAAACAAAGCAAGACATTTAGTGAAAGAAAAAAAAAATTTGGTTTTTTAAATGTCAAAGACAAAAAATTAATGCAATGGATGAGGATTGAGACGAGATCAGGAGAAAGAGAAAGGCGGTGTGTCGGGTAGACGATGTGCACTAAGAGAAGAAATCTTCTCCCCACCTTCTCCGGATAAGATGACAGTTTTAGCCAGGTACTCGAGGCTGGAGACTGTCACGGGCTCTGCCAGCCTGGCCTGCGAGATGTTTTGCCCACAGAGCACCTGAAAGAGAATTAGGGCAAGAATTAATTTTAAATTGTTAACATTGTTTTTTCCTATTTTTCTTCTTTTTTTGTTTGTTTGTAATTCTTATGTCACTAAGTCACTCTTGTGTCACACTGCCACTCTTGTGTCACAATGACACTCTTGTGTCACAATGCCACTCTTGTGTCACAGTGCCACTCTTATGTTACAAAGTCACTCTTATGTCACAATGCCACTCTTATGTCACAATGCCACTCTTATGTCACAAAGTCACTCTCATGTCACAATGCCAATCATATGTCACAATGCCAATCATATGTCACAATGCCAATCGTATGCCACAATGCCACGCTAATGTCATAATGACACTCTTATGCCACAATGTCACTTTGGTGTCTGTATTACATTAAAGCGTGGACATAAATTCGATGTTAAAAACATAACACACTGCCGGACATTAATTCAATCCATCACCTGCGCAGATGTCCAGTTACTTAAGACTGTTCCCAACTTATAACAATAGCCGTCGTGATAGAGTGACGTGTCCCAGAAAAAGCAAGGGTGATCTGGTTGAAACAAAGCAACGGATTACTAACTGTCGATTCATCTTTTTGTTCTGTGAAATCAAAACGCTTAAAAATATAAATACAATAACTTAACCTTAAAAAAAAAAAATGTAAAAAACATGATGTTATAACAAAACGTACTTTATTTCAAGCAATGTTATGACAAGCACAAACGGAACAGAAAACATAATTTGCGTGTTGAAGTCACAAGGCTGACTTACCTTTCACAACGACCACCCAGGCTAGTCCAAGAATGATGATATCACTGACGCACATGACGTCTAGGTTTCGTCACATATTTATCGAAATTACTTATTTAACTTTTTTTTTTGGGGGGGGGGGCGAGGGGGGGGGTGTCTTTTTTGACTTGGGTTTCGGTCAAACTTGTTTCGCTAGCTGGAGAGAGTGACGTCGCTTACATCCCGTGGGGGTGGTCACCTAGATGATGATCTTCTGTCTAGGTTTCGTCACATATTTATCGAAATTACTTATTTAACTTTTTTTTTTTGGGGGGGGGGGCGAGGGGGGGTGTGTCTTTTTTGACTTGTGTTTCGGTCAAACTTGTTTCGCTAGCTGGAGAGTGTGACGTCGCTTACATCCCGTGGGGGTGGTCACCTAGATGATGATCTTCTACATGTGGAAGGCTCCCGTCGTCCGATGCTAGACCATGCCATGATTGAAGACACACAACAGAACTGTAGTAACAGGTTTTGTGTGTGGTTTTTTTTAAAAAGCTTTTCTGTTGTTTTTTAAAACTTCTTTTTTTAAAAAAAGCTATCCTTGTTGTGTAATTGTTTCGTTTTTAAAATTTTTTAAAAATCAATCTACCCGACAACTAAATGTAAAAAAATTGAATTTACGATAAGGAACTACACAATTCAGAAAGGAAAAAAAGATGCTTTTACATTGGAAACCTCTGTTCACCTATTCTTATGAATTTCAAGTGTTTACGGATTCCATCTTCTTTTATTTTTTTTTTCACTATTCAAGTTTCAACTCTCCTAACAACTACCATTTCCGATTCAGCTTTATACTTAATTTTTTTATTTATTTAAACCCTTGGCTTATCTAATATGATTCGGGGCTCTAACAAAGATGGGAAGTATTAAAATCCTAAACGGTATCGTGTTGCCTACCACATTTTACATTTCTGAGATCTTGAGATGTTGTTTGAAACGATGTCTGTAATACTGATTTTTTTTTTAATGCACTTGTCTATGATTATGAAAAGGTTAAAGCTTGGTGTATAACTCGGTGGTGGAAGAATGACAGCGTAAAGTCCAGGCTACGAAAAAAACTAGCGTCATAAAAATATTTCAGAGAAAATAAAAATTTAAATGATTAGTATATTGTTTTTTTTTTATTTAATAAACATTAACACATTTTAGCAGCTGAAATATGTTTTTTTTTCTACAATGTGATCGATTTATTAAAATCAATTTAAAAAAAATCATCCTAAGACTTATTCACATATGTAATTAAATCGATATAAACTATCGATGTAGCAATAAATTAAAAAAAAATAAGTACATCACAATAGATTGAGTTAATGTTTAAAAAGATTTATGGGCGCTAATGAGTGTTAAATTTAAATTTAAAAAAAAATAAATGTTTTTTGTCGTTGTCTGTGTAAGATGTAACCATTTCAAATACCAAAACAGTCAATAAATACAATGTTTTCAAAGAAATAGTTTGTTACCAAAAGCACAATAATCAAGAAGCAAAAAATCTGTAACTGAAACGAGCATTATCCAAATGGAGAGCGCTCGCACCGTAATGGCGAACAGCTCAGCCGCCTGCAAATGTTAAACAAGAAATTGATTTTTTTTAAAAATATATCGACGAGTGACGTCATCATCGATTACCTTTGTCATAAACTCCATAACGCTGATGGTAACAGTTCTCAAAAAAAAAAAAAAAAAAAAAAAAAAAAAAAAAAAAAAAAAAAAAAAAAAAAAAGGAATGATCACCTGTGACGTTTACCTACCAATTTTGAAAACCTTTTGTTTTTTCGCTGCGCGTGTCATGACTGTCAGCGCCACTCTGTCATTTGGACAATGGAAAGGTGTCGCTTTCCACAAGCTGGTTATGTTTGTCTTCGTAATGGCGGTTGTTTCTTCCGAAGTGTAGCCATGTGGTGGCGTGGCTTACGGTTTTGCTTTTTAAATACGAAGGAAATGCAGTTCTTCGGAACTACAGCTTGGTTTAATCATCAGCGTGTGGTTAAAAAAAAAAAAATCATTTTGAACAGTCAAAGCTCAACCAAAAAAACAAAAAAACAAAAACATGTCGCTGTCCTGAGTGCTCAGTTCACACACATTCAGTATCAGAGCCTTCTTCCTCGGGTTGAATCACCCGTCTTATGCACATCCCACGGCTGGAACTTATGACGTCATCGTCATGAGCTGATCAACGGTCATCCGTTGCACAGACGTGCTGCCCAGTTCAGGGGATGGGAACACGCCTGGGGGGGGGGTAAGCAATCGTAACACAAAGGTATGTGGGCTCCTTTGTCGCATAGGTAAAAAAAAGAAAAGATTAAAAGCAACAATTCAACAACGTCTAGAAAAGAAAGTTTCGCCTATACTTCCTTTAATAAAATGTAATAGCGAGCAATTAAAAAAAAGGGGAGGGGGGGTGGAGATTTGACAAAACATGCATACAAGTAATGCATTTTATAGGAGACCCAATTAAGTTACCCAGGCTCGCAACCGCAAATTTTTTTGACGCCACTGATCTATATTAATTAATTTATAACCCACCCACTTTTACACCGAAGATTTATTTCACGCACAATTTCAGGGGGGGGGGAAAACAAATAGAAAATATTGCGCACCAAAGGCACTTGCGATATTTTATTTTAAAAAAAAGCATATTTTGGTATTTTACACCGAAGATTTATTTCCCGCACAATTTCAGGGGGGGGGGGAAACAAATAGAAAATATTGCGCACCAAAGGCACTTGCGATATTTTATTTTAAAAAAAAGCATATTTTGGTAATCTGTATTTTTATTTATCCACCCCCCCCCGCACCCCCACTTTTTGAAAAACAGGAGACAATGACTTTTGGGGGTAGAGTTAAGGGGGAGGGGCTGAAAATTTGAGAGAGTGTGTCTTCTGCGGCAACAAGTCTAAGTGCCAAGTTTTAGCGCGATGGCTTGACGGGAAGTGGATCAATGAGCGGAGCGAAGATTTTGCCAACCAGTCAGTCAGCCAGCTAGCCAAACACCCCAGAACAAAGGTGACGTTTATATGAAGGAGATTTTATAAAGTGTGCCATTGGCGTCAATTACTGTCCGTTGTTGGTATTATAAGTTGCATTTACATATATCTATATGTGTGTGCATGTGTGTGTGTCCAAAAAAAACCATCACCCAAATTGTATATGAATATCAATAGTGTCAATTGTGGGCAGTTGTTGCTAATATAATCATTTCCAGTTCAATCTAATGTGATTTGACACACATTTCAACACAGTAGCAAGGATATCGTCCATGTTTATAAATATTTTTGTTTCGCATTCCCAGACCGCACCGTGAACAGCTGTGTGTAGAAGAACTGTTGGTTGGTCCGTATGTTCCCGATGTGTCTCTCAAAACACAAAATGTGCGGCCCAGCTGTCCCTTTGGACTGTGATATCTGTGACATTGACCTTTGTCTGGGGGTTAGGTTTAGGTCCAAACATCAAAGAGAAAACAATTCATATTTAAATTGCACTCTTTCACTCTTTCTTCCCACTTCATTCTCTCTCTCTCTCTCTCTCTCTCTCTCTCTCTCTCTCTCTCTCTCTCTCTCTCTCTCTCTCTCTCTCTCTCTCTCTCTCTCTCTCTCTCTCTCTCTCTCTCTCTCTCTCTCTCTCTCTCTCTTTGTGATATCTGTGACATTGACCTTTGTCTGTGGGTTAGGTTTAGGTCCAAACATCAAAGAGAAAACAATTCATATTTATATTGCACTCTTTCACTCTCTCTTCCCACTTCATTCTCTCTCTCTCTCTCTCTCTCTCTCTCTCTCTCTCTCTCTCTCTCTCTCTCTCTATCTCTCTTTCATTCTCTATCTTTCTCTCTACCTCTTTATCCCTCGCTTTCTCTCTCTCTATCTCTCTCTATCTATCTCTATTTTCCTCGGTTTCTCTCTCTATCAAATCCGTCTTTCGTTCTCTCTCTGTAAACCACACTCTCTTTATAGATCTTTCTTTCTCTCTCTGGTTCCCTTTCTCTGTTCATAGGTAGTTTGACCCCATTTCTTTTAAACAAGTCTGATTCATTGAGCCCACCACGAACAAGTAGAGGAATTGATTTATTGAAAGAATATTTCTCAATGACTGTTTCTCTTTTGAGACAGCTTTTACATATTAATGCATGCACTCGCCTTTATTTTACGGGAAGGGGCATAACCATTTTCTCTACAAGCATTTCCTATAAACACAGAGTTACCAGCCTTTAAAAAAATATTTATAAAAAAAAAATAAAGCAAATAAGACTATTCTTGTAGCCTGTTTGATTTTTCCTGTGCCATTTCACGTGTCTAGGGTTGCTCCTTTCTGAAAAGAAAGTGCCATGAAAATAAGCACATGAAATAATTAAGTTCTACTGTGTTTTCTCCTTATAAAAATATTTATAAATCTATATTTTTTTTAAACTTATACACGACACTGTGGATGTATTTTGATTTGGCTCACGTTTAAAAAAAAAAATTATGCTCTTTTTAATTCATTTCCTATTTAAGAACATATTTCAGATATGAAATCTACAAATAGTCTGAGCTTACGAAAAATCTAAAAATGAAAATTTGAGAAAATTTATTTTTTGAAATTACTAGCGCATGGATTTGTGGCAGACACTCCAAACTTTTAGTAATATATTTTATCGATCTTGGAAGTAATTGGGTATTTCTAATTATATAAAAATCAGTTTAAAGCAAATGAAATCGGTCTTTAAACACACACAAAATAACAAATTATTCAATTTTTATTTTTAATCTATCTTTTAATTTTTTAAAAATTAATAAATACTTCCTTAACGATAATGAAAACTCAAAAATGGCGATCTCCTCTTAACAAATGTTTGAAATTTACGCATCTTTATACATATAATTCTTTAAAAACAACAAAGGTCACGTCTTCTAATTCTTAAATATAGGTAAAGAAATGTCGAACTTTCATTTTTGAAGATAGGATACATCAAACCCGATGCAGCAACATGCGAAAAATTTGGAATTTTACATATTGAAACTAGCAATATCAGGTGGCTTTTAAAACAATATGCCTTCCCTTAATACCCGAATAACACCGGGTCATCAGTTCTAGTTGGTAGGAATCTATTTACAATAAATACTCTTAAACAAAGTTGTGTGTTTTTTTTAAAGATTACCTATCTAACAATAATTAACATTTCAAACTATTCAAATGTTGATAAACTATTAACAACAAGACGTGAAGGTAATGTTGGTGGCATACATCAAAGCAATACGCGAGTTGTTGACACAAAGTTCGAGCCGGTAATGTTCATATAGAATTTTTTTTTTTTTTTTTTATTTAATTTAAGATTGTCCAGCTAATGTGAATTCAGCTAGTTCATATCTTGACGTAAGAATGAGAAATAACACAGCCGGGATAACTGTGAGCGTTAATTTATAATATGCCGGTAATGTTCATATAGAATTTTTTTTTTTTTTTTTCATTTAATTTAAGATTGTCCAGCTAATGTGAATTCAGCTAGTTCATATCGTGACGTAAGAATGAGAAATAACACAGCCGGGATAACTGTGAGCGTTAATTTATAATAATTGATGGGCTGCATTCAAGTTGTGCAAATGAAATAGTGGAACAAATACTTCCAGCAACAACTCAGGAGATCTCTAAAAAAAAAATGATTTTACCGTGCTCCGTTTCTTGTCTTACTTCTATTTGTCTTGTTTGCTGAAGATGGCTGGCTCTAAGAGGAAATGTTCGAATCGTATTGTCCTGGCTATTAATTCAAGAGTAACACACCTTGTTCTACTACTTCAAAAGTTAATATCAGTGATGGCATTTGTATTTATTTTTAAAAAAAATATCTTTCGAGGAAGAAGGATATCTAAGAAAGCGTAGATCAATAAGTTAGTGTCACAACAGAGTCTTAGAAAAAAAATCTCCAAATATAAGCTCTTTCACTAGTTTAACGAGTAGATGTTACAGCTAGACTGAACTCGAGCCAGGCTCAACTATATGTCATGTATTAGATAGCAGTAGCCCACATTTAGTTTTATACCTCTTATAACTTAAAATTCATCTTTGTGCCATGTATTCGAAAACTAGATAACATCGTACACTCCTCATACAAATTTTTGGTCTTTTAAAATTCTTAATCTATGTCTACATGCTGAAATATTACGTGGGGCAATAGCGTCAGTGCGCTGTCGAGATCTGTACCTAGCTCTTTATGCCCTCCCCAAAGAAACCCCCCTCCTTCCTAAGCCCGATATTAGGCCGCGAAGCGGCACGTTGGAGATCTCCATTTTCTGGACACACACACCTAGTATTGATATTTAAATAGTCACAAATTAGTGTTTCAAAGATGCAATTCAATGTTCAATACTTTTAATATAAGTTAATTTAGCAAAATTTGCAAAGTTGTTCGATTGTGGTCTCCTCAAATCCCAAACTTTAGATCCATCTTTAAATCTACAGTCGCTGTGCTAAATTACTTTAAAAATCCGGGTTTCTATTCTTTTTTAAGGTTCAGTTACTCTCCATGAACAACTATTAGGAAATCATAAAATCCTAATGAGCTACTTTAAATCGAAAGCTTCAAAGCTACCTCACGCCTTTTATGTTATTTTTACCTGCCCGGGCGTAAGGTCTCGAACGCCAATGAGCGAGTCGTCTACCGACTCCCTTCCCGGTACAAGCCAAGGGTCAACTTCTAAAGGAAAATCACTACTAAAACAAAATATTCGATCATCCCGCGTGTCGATCCTATCACCCACCACCCCCTCCCCCCACCCTCGAGCCTAATGTGTATGGTAACGCTCGTCAATCGAGGGGTGGTTTTAATTCCATCAATGGGTTCAACCTGATCGAAGCTTATCGATTTCTTCACTCGAGGCACGGCCACGGGGGTCTTTTTGTTCTGTCGCCGTAATTAGCGGTTCTTTCGGTGTGAATTAATCATAGACCCGAGCCGGGCTTTACAAACCGATAGAGGGTCTCCTCTAGCCTTGCTTTACTTGCATGGCTGGCTACCGTTGGTAAAAAAAATTTTTTTCCACCGTACGGATTTGTTTTGAGTGTGCCGTGTCCTGGGCTTAAGGCTTACGCCTGGAACAAGGAGTGCTGTGATTACACGTGTACAGGAGTTATTGTAATGACGTGATTGTTTTTGTTAGTTTTTTTTTTTATTTTGACATTCATACCCTTGTCATGTGTGTGGTTTTGATTTTAAACAGTATTGATCATTGTAAAGGACATCGATTTGATTTGACCGAAACAGTGATGGCTGTGAACAGTATTTGAAACGATTCAGACTTTGTTTGTTTTTTTTTGTTTTTTTTTGTTTTGTTGTTGTTGTTTACAAATATCAGCGGATTTGCTTGTAAATGTTCGTCTTTGAAGCTGAGTCAACATTTCAGTGTCAGATACGAATTGGTGAGATGAGGTGAAATCAGGACATTGCAACAGAAATTTTTCGTATTAATTTTTTTCAAAATATATCTTTTAAAAAAAATCACATTCTCCATAGTTCCTAATATAATATTTGAATTATAATATATTTAAAAAAAAACAAAAAAACTGCGCTGTTTTTTTTTCAGCTAGAGTTTCTTATTTGTTTTTGATGTTTTGTCTTTTGTTTTTATCTAGCTATGGACAGAGTAATGTTCTCCCCAAAAAAATTTAAAAATTAAATAAAAAATAACTTTAACACCTCGTCTATATGTTTTCCTCTTGATAATATTTTGCAAATAATGAACATTTAAAAAGGAAAAAAAAAATTTCACCTCAAGTTAAAAAAACAAATCGGTTATTAAATCAACTTCTCGGAAGCGACGACTGACGATGGTATCAAATGGGTGCTCTCTTGGACTAACATGCAGCGATAACTTCGTCTGTGAAATCTGCTCTGGGGAGAGTGCTTCCCTGACCAGCCTTTCGCAGTGGAGCATTCTGGCCACGATGTCATGTTGATTCAAAGGTCTACCACAAGGCAGCAGCACCACCATGATCCCAGGGGAAAGAAGGTCAAGGACGTAGAAAGAAGGGAGCACGCTTCAATGTTGTAAGTACAAATAGTTTCATAAAAAAGTTAAACTACCGAGTAAGGAACAAATCTTTTTTTCTTTTTTTGACCCATTAAAATTATTTGAAATGCAATAATCACATAATTTTCTTTTTAAATAAAAAAAAATTCACCAAACTATCCTATCATTCAGTTCTTAAAATTGTGAAATAAAAAAATTGGTGTTGAAATTTCACACAAAGCTCTCTCAATTTACTTGTTCCGCTACGTGCGCTGTGATTAAATTGAAAAATCCATTGTCACATGTGTATAAATGCCTCACATTCAATATTCGTAATGCGTTGGCAAAACAGTCAATCAATGGGTCAGCCTGTTTAATAATTTTTTTTTAAAATTATTATTTTCTTCTTCTTCTATATCTTAAGGGCCCACGATCAATTTATTGATCATTTTGGCTCCTATGCATGTAGATGGGATTTGCAATGTTTCTGTTACTTGTGTTGATGAGGAAATCATGCACTAGGGGTTTGAAGGCTTGAGGCAATAGACACAAATGTGTCTAGTGTTGTCGCCTCAACCGTTCCTTTTGAAAGATTGTTCCAGTCCCTGATTGTCTTGGGCAGGAATGAGCATCTCCTATACTGGCTTCTTGCTGGTATGAGCCTGAATTGCCCGTCATGGCCTCGTCGCTGTCTATGGGGGAGGGGGGGACGAGTTTCTTTTTAATACTGGAACAGTGGACCAGCCCATTATTTATCTTGTACATCATGGAGAGCCTGGATTGTCGTCGTCGTTTCTCCAATTTAATTTTACTGGTGTTTTTTGGATCAATAAAACTAATCGTGTCTTGTCTCAGCGCCTCTGACACCCCCTCCCCCCCTCCCCCCCTCTGAACGCGTCCGACGAAATAAAAAAAAATCATAATTACTTATCACTACACAGCAGGAGCGTAGCCAAGCCTACTGCCGCCAGGGCTCACCAAGATTTTGACCCCACCGCCCCCCCCCACACTCCCAAAAAAAGCAACTCAGCATTTGGCCGAAAATTCAAGAGGTCAATATTTAGAAATAAGCGCCACCTGGGGAGTGTCGCCCTCTCCAGCCCCCCTCCTACGTTAATGCTACACAGTCTTTTGGTGAGTTAAACCTAACTGGTTCGAATGTTCGGTAGAAGTAAAATAAAAACATTGATTGGATGGAATGGACTGATTTTTTTTTTTTTTGGACTTAAAAATCCAAGATCTTTTTTCCAGTCGTGGTACCTTGATGTCAAAGAGAATGCATTCCCCTATCAACGGTATAGATTGGCAGTGTGCGCCGTCAGGCATTCGTATGCCTCGTATTTACACACGATGGTGCAGAGCAAATGTTGACAGAGTCAGCCGGCGCATGGGTGACGCCACGCGGAATCGTGGTTCCAGCGTCCATAGAGACCCTGACAACGAACTTAGAGTGGCAGACTTTCACGAGACTGATGTGATGTTGAGCACGTCACGTGTTGGTATTTCTTTCACACAAGCGCCCATCACACTTGTGTAGACTTATCGGTGGGTTGAACACACCTTGCGCCGACGCATTGCTTTGTAAGAGCTTCTGTTGGAATTGCCTGGACGAATGGTTCAGCTGAGCGCGCCAGAGTCTGGTGACGCAAGTATGAACCGAGCACTGCCCTGCAAACTCGCACTTTAGAAGGCTGGACAACAAAAGGGACCACAGCCTTCTGGCATTGCAGCCTGGTCCCAGAAACACAAGCCTCAAACAGAATAGGTATGTGAATAACTCGAATACACCATTTGCTATTGTGCCCCCGACCCCCCTCTCCCCCCTCCCCCGCGCCGGAGGTATACTCCTAATTTTTTTTTTTTTTTTAGTTTCCATTAGTCTCTTGTAGAGATATCAATGAATTTAAACATTTTTTTTTTTAAAATTATGTTTTGAAATTAATAAGCATTTCCCTTTCATAAAATAGACTTACATTTACATCATGAGATACCCTTAAGCGCACTCACTTAAGAGATACACTCATAAAACGCGACTCACTGCATGCAGACAATCCGGAGCTCAATAACTTTTAGAGGTTTTTATTCTCATCTAACGTGTTTTCATTTATTTATTTTTTTACTTTTCGCCCGTCTATGCATTTAGGGGCCATTAAGCAAACACCAATGAAGGACTTGACACTTTGATGATGTCTAAAAGGGGGGGGGGCACATAACACGTGACGCTTGTGTACTTTGTTTTAAGCGGTGCTCGGGTTTTTCTCGGTGGCAAATGGCTGGGTTATTTGGCGATAAAATTATGGGCGTAATAAAGAGACATTAACACGTTTTATGAATGGCACCAGGGGATTAAGTAAAGGTCGTCGAATGACTTGCTCTCAATGGTAACTTCAACTACAAATTTAAGAAATGTTGATACATAATAAATAAAAAAACAAAAAAAACAACAACAATAAGAAGAAAAAACAGAAAAAAAAAACCCAACAACTTATCTTCCTATTGAACAACTGGAAAAACTGATTTTTGTTGTTGGTCGGTGTTTTATAGGCGTTCTATTTTTACTTTCATTCAGCTGTCCTGGTGAGCAAAATTTAGCTGACCCCACTTTGCCTGCGTTATGATTGGGCGTGTCTGGCTTATTTTAGTCTTCTTTTGACCTCGGATGCTAAACCAATCTATAGCCTGTTTCATTAATCGAGTCTTGTAGAAAATTGTAGAAGGATTGAGTCACTATTACATTGCGTAGTCATTCTTGAAACATCTATGAAACTGAGTATATATATAAACCAAAAGTTTGGATGACCAGAGCTGACGACGAGAGAGTGTTATTTTGGAACGTATGCAATTTTGCTAGAGAGATTTGTTTACAGTGTGTGTGTACACTTCTTTTTATTATTGTACCATTTTTGCATATAGTGTTTTATTCAACATTGTACCGGTAACAGCCAACCAGTATTATGTAACTCAATAGTTTTTAATTATATGTCTTTTTTTAGCTTTTTTATTTTATTATTAACTTAATAAAACGTGTTAATTGTAATTAGCCCTGGCTTGCGTATATCGTATCCTCTGTTATTTCATTTATCATTCGGTATCGTCTTTGTTGTGTACTGTTTTAAAACGAGCCATATATTTAATTAAATAAGAGATTAATTTCTCCATACTGACAACAGTGCGTTACAGTCGGGTTGGGGATGAAAATTTCCAAAGAATTTGTGATCATCGTCAACTACTCTTTGTGGCTAGCTTTATCTCGATAGGTTGAAGGGAAGTGGGTCAATTATCTATTCAAAGAATTTTATCCAGCCACGAGCAAAAGCAAAGTTAATATAAAGGATTTCAAAAGTCTTTAAAAAAAAAAAGATATGTATATATATTTTAATAACTCATGTTTCAATCAGGAAGCTGCGCTTCGCAGTAAACATAATCTCTCTCTGTATATATATAATACATATTCTTGATAACGATTTTTGATAGTCTTTGAGTTGTATTCAAGCGAAACTCTATGCTGAAGGTTATCCAAGCCTTAGAAACATATTGGGTACCAAATGAAATATGTCCCGTAAAAACGTTACTTAAAGAATAAATACATAAAAATAATATGTTGCATTATTTTTTTATACTTTACTTTGTACTCATGAGAAACTTTATGGTGAAGGTCATGCGACCCTTGGAAACATATTGGGTACCATATGAAACATTGCCCTGGTTAAAAAAACAAAACAACAGCCTTATTTGTTCAACTGAAACGGGCCTGCAACCCAAACACTCACTCATCGTTACCTTCGCATGAGATCCAAAAATAAATGCAATACGGCCTCTAGAGTGCACTTGAGTGAAATACGGCGAGCAGGGAAATGAATTTGAGCTCATGGGAAAATTTTGAGAAAATTCGTCACACTCTGGCCACTACAGGTCGATGTGATATTGAATCTCAGGGTCATTCAATTATTTGTCTTTGTCAAATGAGTACGCCCTTGTAAATAATTTCTCTTACAATGCGCCTTTATTTCTCAAAGAAGTGTTGAAATTAGCGGGGAAACTTGACTAATTTATCATGAAGGCGAGAGCACAACCATTGTTGTATTACTATGGCTCTCTCTCTCTGGTCCTCCAGTACAGTTTTAACAATAGATTACCACAGATAGACTCTGTCCGACTACTAGCTGTAATATACTTGCATTGTTATTTTAATTTTACCGTTGAGGGACATTTAAAAAAAATGTTATTTGAGAACCATTTAAAGACTTTTTTCTTTAAATAGATTTTAGTGCATCAGAGCGCTGTGAGCATGGGGAAATAGCATGGACACACGTGCTATAAAAGTACTCCATCAACATCAACCTCATCATCAAGTCGAGACATCTTAATAGCAGTTTAAATCTATCTTTTTAAGATAAAGAAAAAAAACTATATTCCTTTTCTTTTTTTACCAGCTTGCAAACACCCTCCATTAGTAGCCATTTTATTTATTATAGGACATGTGGATTCCTATAAACTGCGTTACTTCAAATAGACGTTTTTGTCAAGTGGCTTTAGTAGACAGGATGCTTGAGAACTTTTCCAACCGCTATCATTTGGCGGGCTGTTTCGAGTCTGAAAAAAGCAGATTTGGCTCCAAATAAGGTCACACTATTTGTAAAATCTTGGTGCATCAATTGCTGAGCAAGGTCTTTGTTTTTTCTCCACTGGACCTAAGTAAAGACGGAGAATTTTGCTTTTTGATACATTGTGACAGCGTTATGATATCAATTAACTTTCATGATTTTTGACGACTTGATATATGTAATACATATATATATATATATATATTTATATATATATATATGTATGATAAGTCTTCAAATCTAAAGAAATAAAGAACACCATTAGTAAATCAAGTTCCTTCTCGCGTGTGTGCTAGTGGCAGACTGGAAGCACAAGGTGTAAAATAATAGTACGGAAATGTCCCACTCTTAGTGCACCTTAACAACCCCCACCCCCCCACACACACACACACAATCTTCCTAATAGCTCTGCACTGTCCCTCTGCGAGTCCCCCATGACGTATTCCCCTTTTAACCTCCCCCCCTCCACCCCTCCACTCTAACCAACTCGACATTCTGTTAACCCGACCTCGTAACAATAACACCAACCCCCTCCCCCCCCCAACAACCCCCCTCAACCCAGCTGGTACGTATAATCGCAGCACTCTCCCCCCTCCACCCCTCCACTCTACCCAACTCGACATTCTGTTAACCCGACATCGTAACAATAACACCAACCCCCTCCCCCCCCCAACAACCCCCCTCAACCCAGCTGGTACGTATAATCGCAGCACTCAATCCGTTAAGCTGAACACATGTGCTCGGCGTTTTAAGGTCTGGCACCCGGTGTTCTGTTCCACTCGGTGGTCTATAAATAACCTGTCCGCCCAATTGTCTTGAGATAAAATGTCTTGCATTCCTGTATGACACAAGACAAACTCTTTTCTTTTTTTTTCCCCCTCGAGTGGCGGTCTGAGCTACCGGAGATTAGCAGGACTTGTTACGTGGCCATTTGTCATAGGAGAAGTCAAATATAAAAAGTGTTTTTTAAGTCAGGGGCGATTTGGGTACCAAGTATTTTAAATATCCTCTGCAGGGGAGCTGGACACGTTGGGTTGTTTTTTTTTGTTTTTTTTTATCACAAGTTTATTAAAAAGGGTTGAAGGTCCGTTTAAACCAGTGGTTCCCAACCTTTCTAATGCCGCGACCCTTAAATCCACGTTCTCATGTTGTGGTGACCCCCAAACACACAAAAATATTTTCGTTGATACTTTATAATCGTAGAGTATACGTGTTTTCAGATGGTCTTAGGCGACCCCTGGAAAGGGGTCCTGCGACCCCCGAAGGGGTTGCGACCCACAGGTTGAGAACCGCTGGTTTGGACACAATAGATTCAGCAAAGGATTATGGATAAAAATGTATCAAAACTGGCTATCATAATTTGATTTTTTTCCATTCGGTGATAAGTAATTTTTTAATTATTTTTGTAACATTTTTTTTTATGGTTTAAATTCGGGTTAAAAATAACGAAAAGAAAGAGCAAAAAAAAAAACAACATATTATTGAATTGTTACTTATATTTAAAAGTACATTTTTCGAGGACATTTTCGAGAAGAGGAGTTGTTGGTCAACCATTTTTTCAAAACCGATCAATCAAACGAAAAACCTGCATACCGATATTAATCAATGCCCCCAAAAAACGTAATATGTCTTTGAACGTGCATTCTCTGGTTTAGATTTTTTTAAATTTTATTTTAACTGACGGCCAAAAAGTCAATAACAATTTGAACCGTCTTTGTAATATTGTTTCAAACCCTTGTCATGCTATAAAACACTGCAAACACAACAATGGGCTTGAAGAAGAAATGACCGGTGAAAGGAAAGGTGAGGGTTGTTGAAGATCGACGGGACGAGCGCCGTGCGTTGAGACATAATCTATATATATATTTATTATATTCCATGTAGACGCTTATACTCTGGTCACGCAAAATTTAAATTTCATCAAACTTGTTTTAGAAAGCTCTATTTTTTAAAAACTTAAATAGTGCGTTCAAAAAGGAACTGGATCGTGTGAACTGAGCATTAGTCATTAACACACGAACGCCAGATAGATGGCATGATCAATCATATAGTTATCATGTTAAAACATATAGATATCATATTAAATTATATAGACGTCATGTTAAATCATATAGTTATCATATTAAATCATATTGATATCATATTAAATCATATAGATGTCATGTTAAATCATATAGATTTTATGCTAACTCATATAGATGTCATATTAAATCATATAGATATCATATTAAATCATTAGAGATATCATGTTAAATCATACAGATTTCATGTTAAATCATATAGATGTCATATTAAATAATATTGATATCATGTTAAATCATATAGATGTCGTGTTAAATCATATAGTTATCTTATTAAATCATATTGATATCATATTAAATCATATAGATGTCATGTTAAATCATATAGATTTTATGCTAACTCATATAGATGTCATATTAAATCATATAGATATCATATTAAATCATTAGAGATATCATGTTAAATCATATAGATTTCATGTTAAATTATATAGATGTCATATTAAATAATATTGATATCATATTAAATCATATAGATGTCGTGTTAAATCATATAGTTATCTTATTAAATCATATTGATATCATATTAAATCATATAGATGTCATGTTAAATCATATAGATGTATTGTTAAATCATATAGATTTCATGTTAAATCATATAGATGTCATTTTAAATCATATAGATATCATATTAAATCATATATATGTCATGTTAAATAATCTAGATTTCATATTAAATCATATAGATATCATATTAAATCATATAGATTTCATGTTAAATCATATAGAAACCCTTATCTAATTACAACAGTACGGCATGTCATACATTGTTTTTTTTTTCTTTCTTCTCTTCACTTACGATTGATTTCTCTTTGACAACACTCAGGTGCCAGATTTTAAATCTTACTTTGAAGAGAGTAATTTCATATGTTTGTAATAAAATTTTAAACGAGTGACATTTTTCTCCTTTTTAAAAAAAAAATGTAGTTGTCGTTTAACCAGTTTCCGTATAGATTGTTTCAACTGGTATCAATGGTTTACGATGTTAGATCGATTTATAAAAATATAAATTAATTTTTTTCTTTTTTTTTCTACAAATATAAACAATATTAAGGTTGAGGGATATAACAACCACTTTATAACAGGGCTTTTACTTGTGATTAAATTGCAGTGTTATTCTGTGGTAGTATTTTGCCTTATCTCTTCACACTTCACAATCCTCCATTTACATTTGACAAATCGAGGCATTAGTAATTTAGCATCACTGATTTAATGACGCTATAGAAACAAGGCATGAAATGATATCTCTTAGAAACTAGAGCAAACATAAAATTGCCATATAACTTCTTCCACTTCACATTTGTGTTCGCACAGATAGTTTGAATAAGTAACACGATGATATGCAATGTACGGCAAGAGCCTATCTTCAATTAACATGCATCTTTTCCATCATACTTCTGTCATCCTCGTCCTACTTCGCATGACATACAAATATCTAATTCACTTACTGTTTGTGCTAACTTACAAAAAAAAACAATACTTGATCCGAAACGAAATTCTGTCTTAACGATTTCCAAGCAGTTTGATTTTTTAAATTAAAACCCGCTTCTGCAAAATCACCCCAAATAAAATAACCCATAAAAAATCCATTAATTAACACCTTTCTCTGGCTTTGTGATTATATTCCTTCTTTTTTTCTTCTTTTTTTTTTTTCCAAATGCAAATTCAGGAAGTTTTCATTGTTAAACTGTGTGAATTTGGCGTGAACAAAATATTTAATGAACCGTGGGACTAATAAGCACAGCACTTCTTTATGTTTGCACGGCTGGGTGGACATCAGTAGATGGTGATTAGAGAAACATAAAGGGGGACTTGACCGACCAAACTTACGTTCCTGGAATTGAACTATACTAAAGTAGATCATTCTCGAAAATATCGAGCTATCTGGACCAATTTTAGTACATCTAGTCCAATGAATTCACATTTTAGACCAATGAAGACTAAAGTAGACAAAAATAGACCATCAGGTACATTTAGACCATTCAAGTGTATATAGATCAAGACCCATTTAGACCACCCAAAACCAAACATGACTAATCTGAACAATGTGGACCAATCTAAACCAATGGAGATCACTAAATGTAGACAAAATTCTAGACCAATAAATAACTATTTAGATCAATCCATACAAGTCCTTACCCCTATTTACCAAGCAATCCTATTATTAATTTTTCTTCTTCTTTTTTTTTAGCTAAAAAAAAAATTGTATAAAATAAAATTTGGAAAATATCGTTAATATATATATATATATTTTTTTTTTTTTCAATTTAAAAAAAAAAATTACAAAGCAATCCTATTATTAATTTTTCTTATTCTTTTTTTTTAGCTAAAAAAAAAATTGTATAAAATAAAATTTGGAAAATATCGTTAATATATATATATATTTTTTTTTTTTCCAATTTAAAAAAAAAACATTCTTCTAACCAGAAGTTCACTTCTGACATTAATGGAGTGTGACCTCTACCATCCCACCCACCCACGCATACGCCCGACCCAACCTTCCCTGTTATCGCAACTATTGAGCATTTTATAGAGACTTTGGCTATGTCATAACGTTGTACTACATTTCATAGAGGCTCCTGACTATGACATCACTTGGCACTACAGTTCATAGAGGCTCCTGACTATGACATCACTTGGCACTACAGTTCATAGAGACTCCTGACTATGACATCACTTGGCACTACATTTCATAGAGGCTCCTGACTATGACATCACTTGGCACTACATTTCATAGAGGCTCCTGACTATGACATCACTTGGCACATCATTTCATAGAGGCTCCTGACTATGACATCACTTGGCACTACATTTCAAAGAGCCTCTGACTATGTCATCACGTCGTGCTACACGTCATAGAGACTCAATTTCTTCGTATTACATTGCATAGAGGCTCTGACTAAGTCATCACGTGGCTGAATGATCTCTAGCGGTGGACAAAGTCGATCACAGCCGCCGATCACGTCCATTGTTTGATTAAACTCCCGCGACACGCCATGATCGATGGCCCGATAGAAAATTTGATCCAGCTTCAAAAGACCAAAACAAAAAAAAATAACACAAAAAACAAACTAATGGCGTTTATAACTGAGACAGACATGCTTTTTTGTTTTGTTCTTTTTTTAATGATAAAATAAAACAATCTTTTATGTCTTCTTATACATGTAGAACTTATTAATTAAAACAGAGGAATTTTCTTTGATCCATTCATTTTTTCTTTTCTTTTCTTTATTTTTTTTTTTGGTATTTAAAAATCGTGTTATTCCAGTGTGGGAAAAAGTTATTTTTTTAAAACAGTTTTAAAAAAGGAACTTGAAGGAAAATTCCCGAAAACTGCGCTAAATGCGATTCATAAAAATAATAATATCGCAAGCTTGTGGGGTGCGCGTAATATTATCTTGGTGATACAAGACCAATTCCTTTAACTACCGGATAGATGGAACACATGTTAAATATAGGGATTATATAATAGAACTATTTTAAAATATAGTGATTTTATTATAGAACTATGTTAAATATTGTGATTATATGCTTGAATTATGTTAAATATAATGAGTTTATGATATAACACAAGTTAAATATATTGATTATATGATAGAACTATGTTAAATATAGCGATTATATAATATAAATATATTAAAAATAGTGAATGTATGATATAGCACATGTTAAATATAGTGATAATATAATAAAACACATGTTAAATGTAGTGTTTGTATGATAAAAAAAAAATCTAGACCAGGAATATTTTTATTTTTTTCGACATCCTGAATTCAAGATGACGAGAAAACTCTATGCATTGAAATAAAATGGCTTTGTTCTTGCAAATTCGTTTACAACAAAACTTTTTAATATTAGCCTGTTATTTTGAATTTCTTGACGTAACAAATGCCTTATGAGACGCTAAGCAAATAGTTATGCATCATTAAACGAAATCATTTGCTATTTTCTCAAAAAGGATCCTTCAATTTCATAAAGTATTGCATTAGTGTTAAGTATTTCATGATGTTTAACGTTTCTTCAGTTAAATATTAATTTACCAGTCCCACATTTAAAATAGTAATTTAGCTGTCGAATTACCTTTTGAATCTAATAACTAACAACAATTTTTCTTTTATGTTATGTGTATTCACCTTGCAGTTCTTTTTAATGAATGTTACATAATACATAAATGTACATCTTAATGTATCGTATAACGGTATAATGCAACAATTGATAGACTGGGGAAAGAAAAAAAATATTATGTAATTATTTAAGCTAATGTGCACTTAAATTTCGATCCCTACGTCCAAGGATATATCGCCAATGAAAAGAGAGAATAAAGCATTTAGTATTCCCCATAGTTAAATTGAGTTATTGAATTTTCTGCAAAAAAATTGCCTTTCATTTCTCTATAATTATTTTATATTTTGAGATTTCAATTAATTTAATCACAAGGCACGTTTAATTGGCTAAATACTATGCTAAAGACGCGTTCGTTTTCAGTTATATAGCAATATATATAAGTATAAGGTACATTTATATTTTAAAAATATTTTATTTTGACCTCGCTTTTGTTCGTATAGGTGGCTGCCAGGGGTGTAGTTGGCTGGAAAATCTTCGGACGGCTAATTGATCCACATCCCGTCAATCTATCGAGCTGAAACTTGGCACATAGACTCTTTGCCAATGACAACACCACCTTTCAAATATTCAGTCCCACAAGCAATCCCAGCGCTCGAAAATTAGTTTTTTTTTAGGTTTTTTTTTTTTTTTTTTTCAAAGGAACATGAAGGAAAATGTCCGATAACTTGCGCGATAGAGATTCTTATCAGAAAAAAAAATATATCGCAAGTGCCTTTGGNGGGGGGTGTGGTGGGGGGGGGGGGAGAGAACTACTTGTGATTATTTGAAACTGAGTTACTTGTCTTGTAGGCATATTTTGTAAAATAGTTTGCACCATCCCCATTGCTCGATATTAATTTGTATTATGTATTCATACAAAAAACTATGTGTTTAGACGTTGTGCAATGTTCTCTTCTTTTCATTTGTCCCTTCTATGGGCATTTCTTTCCAAGTATTTTCAACTTTTTGTCGTTCATCTCTCATTCGATGATGTTTCTACTCGTCTTTGAGTTTCTTTCTCTCTCTCTCTCTCTCTCACTTTCTTTATCTCTCTCTTTCTCTCTATATCTCTTTCTCTTTCCATCTCTATCTCCCTTTCTCTCTCTCTCTCTTTCTCTCCCTCTCTCTCTTTCTCTCACTCTCTCTTTTTCTCTCTCTCTTTTATCTCTATATCTCTTTCTCTATCTCTCTCTGGCTTTCTCTCTATATCTCTTTCTTTCTTTCTCCAATTTCTCTCTCCCGCTTTCTCTCTATATCTCTTTATCTCTCTCTCTCTCTCCCTATCTCTTTCTCTTTCTCTACATTCAAGTTCTTGGAGTTGAGTGTTCTAGAGACTATCGAGTACCTCAAATTTTATTGTCGCTTGTATTTCCAATCGAATTTTTATCTTCGACAACAGTTCAATTAAAAGCCTCCAAAACATTTATAAACCACAATTCGATGACTTCGCTACCATGCTTCCATGCTGCTATGCATACTTTTAACCAAGTCTAAGCATGAATTAAGCGTCAAGTTTGAATGAGATTCCCAGTCATTGACTTTTTATTGACCATAGGCCGTCTTCTTGCATTATTATTTTTTTGTGTAGTCCATTTTGAGTCAGAGAGTTTCTGCAATGTTGTTAAGGTTTGACGTCATCAAATATGCGACCAGAGAGTTATCGCGTTATGATGGACGTGTTTACCGTAGCAACAGGGGGTGGCTGCGTCGATAGAACTCAACAGATTATCGTTTGGCGGTCGTGTGTTATCGTGTACAGCCAAAAAGATATCAATGATGTTGTTGCTCTCAGATGGATTAATGATTCATATGTGTTTTGTTTTTTTTGCAAGAATAAACATATTTGTCAAATTTTTTGTTTGTACTGGTTCACAGCGAATTTACAAGAAAAAAAAAAAGAAAAAAAATCAATGAGAATTTAGAACCATTCTATAATTTATCATTAACTCGTGCAAATCCTTTACTCGTAGAGTAAAGTGATCGTTATTTGAGATGAGAAGAAGTCACGTGCACCGAGTGGTGGGGGTTGTTGGGTGGACCCACTCCGGATAAAACTTTCTTTGCTATTTTTCAAGGGATGGGATTTTCGGTCAACTGCTACGCCAGTGGGAAAGCCAATCTTTGATTTTGTAGGAAAACATATTTAGAAAGATCAGAATAAGAAAGAAAAAAAAAAACAGTTCCTAAACTAAACCCTTTATTGATATTGATATCCTGGTATTGACAATACAAAAATCAGTCTCAAGGAATATTCAGCGTTGTGTCGTCCTTGGCACATACAGAAGAGATCCAAGGGATTGTTAACACGTGTAAAGGCAAACTCTGGTCGTGTGATTTTTTGAAAGGGTAGGGATTGATATTATTTCCCCCCCCCTCCCTTTTGCGTTTAATAAAGTCTCTCAGTAACAGCTTGGCGCCCTATTTACAATTGTTGTTACGTTGTTGGTCCACCTGGGTACGATGGTCTTCACACAGAGAATTGGGGCTCTGTAGATTTTTTTTTATAGTATTATATCATGAGTTCTTCAGCGTGTTGGCTCGGAGAATACACTTAAGTGGGTCTCAGGACCAGTGATGATCTGTAAGTTAATCTGTCCTATATCAGAACCTCTCTAATAAGCGGTCAGTTAGTTGAATGGATTCAGGCAGGGATTTGGGTACTGAATGGCATGGCTACCACTTCGTGCTTTGTGACATTAGACGGACATGAATTCATCAACATGCTAGAGGCGGGGGAATCCAGGGGTTAATGATGGAGTAGATGGTGCTGGATGGCCAAGGGGTCTAAACTGGGTCAGTTCTAAGCTCCTGGAGTGGAGCTCAATCCCCTTGCAAAAATATGATGGCCTAGCAGAAAAACAAAAAAAAACAACACTAGCACTCCGGGGTGGATATGGGACTCGTGAGTTTTTTAAGAGATGTCGAGCCCTGAAATCAAACCCGGGTATGGATTCCAGGAGGTGGTATGACATTTACACAGTGAAAATCAAATCCGACCACTCCTGTGACGCGGAACGCACAAAGGGCACCGTGAATACTGCTGGACATCTACTGAAACCTTGTCTGTTTGCAATGGTCTAGACCGACTCTTGCCATTTGATTTAATAGGCAGGGAGGGGAGGGTGATGCTGACGAACTGAGCCAACACCATTCACTTTAAACAGAATGCAACTCTAGTCATGTCGACAATTGTCTTGGCCATCTTCACGGACAAAAGAGTAACAGTAGCAACGATAATAACAATAATAATTTAAATTAATATGATTCTTTATTACAAGAATCGGAGACACGCCAGGGATAGCAGCGTTGAGCCGCCGAAGACCATGTCAGCAGTACATGTTGAACTTTGGTCAAATAAGCACTATTACTACTGGCAAGTAACACATCTAAAAACTGATTGCACTTTAACATTTCAATTATACAATAAAGGACAAGGTGAATATCAAAATCTCAATACAATAATACCAGTGTATTAAAGTGTTAATCTCAGCATAGTGGTGTTAATATTCACACAAGTTCATAATAAAACCAAGACAAAGTCCGCGCCTTCTTAGACGCGTTCCTAAAAAAAAAATAAAAAAATATACAGATACAGATACATTCATGACCAAAAGCAAGTTAGCTTCCTGCATGAACGTTTTCAACAATGATTTAGGACAGGGAGAGTTAGATAGACATTTAAGAAAGTTGATCTAGTCGACAAGATAAGAGACATCAAAATGATTCCCCAGGCGCTGGGTGACATTGTTTGGTCAGAATTTACTTCCGGTTAAGCTTGTCTTTGGCAGAAAGGTTCATCGTAATGACGATTATACGAGACAATTAATACTCTTTTTCTCTTTTCTTTTTTTTTGTTTGAACCTCAGGTGTCACATTGATGTTTTTTTTTTTTATAAATGTTTTTGTTGTTTGTTTTAATTTTTCTTTTTAAATTAGGAAAGGATTTTATGAGCTAAACAAAGTATGGGACAACCAGAAATCGTTTCTGCAAACCCCCCCCCCCTTTTTTTTTTCTTCTATTTTTGTTACTACCAAATCGCAGAGAACTTACTTTTTGTTTGTTTTTATTTTTTTTTTTTAATTAGGAAAGGATTTTATGATCTAAACAAATTATTGGACCACCCGAAATCTTTTCTTCTAACCCCCCCCCCCCTTTTTTTTTCTTCTATTTTTGTTACTACCAAATCGCAGAGAACTTACTTTTCATCTATTTCTTCCCATTTTTCCTGTAGCAACCCTCTAACCTACTTTCGTTCTATCACATTCTTTTTTTGCGTTTTCCCCTCTGATACAACATTGCAGTTAAGAATTTAAATATATATTTTAAAACAATTTTATAGTGTTTTTACTGTTGTTTGTTCGCTGGCGAAGGCTTCTTGCCGACGCGTTTGTCATTGTGTTGCGTGCTTTTCTAATTTAGGTTTTCCATTACTTTGGGTCATTTTTTTTACCTAACCAGATTGCATTCACTCACACTTTTTACAGATATTTTTCCAATGGATACTCTCCTGGAATGTACGCGCTGAAAGCCAATTATTTTTACTGTATTTTTAGTCACCAGTTGTTGTATTACAGTTCTAAGAATGACACATGACAACGGGAAGTATTCATAACACAACAGGAAGTTAAATACATGTACAGAAATTAATTCTCTTAGTTGTTAGACTCTGTTTGTACAGATGTACACTATTATTTATTTCTCAGCATATACACGACAAGGAAGTTTTTTTTATTATATCGATCTGGCCATGTCAATCTCGGGTGTCATGGTGTCTCGGGTGACATGGTGTCTCGGGTGTCACGGTGTCTCGGGTGTCATGGTGTATCGGGTGTCACGATGTCTCGGGCGTCATGGTGTCTCGGGCGTCATGGTGTCACAGTGCCTCGGGTGTCATGGTGTCCTGGTGTCTCGGGTGTCATGGTGTCTTGGGTTTCATGGTGTCTCGGGTGTCATGGTGTATCGGGTGTCATGGGTGTCATGGTGTCTCGGGTGTCATGGTGTCTCGGGTGTCACAGTGTCTCACCTATATCATAAACACAACCCATTAGACGGTATCGCTGCCAGTGCTTCTTAAGTTTCCAGCAGCCATGCCCGCGTGTATATCCGTTATGCTGTTCGTATCAAGCCGAGCAGGAACAATAAACGTATTGTTTTTTGTTTTTTTTTTGTTGTTGTCGTATTTTTTTTTTACCCATTCGGTTAAGCTCTATTTTAACCCAGCAGTCAGGAGCCCATAAAACCGTTATTCCCGGTGTTAATTAAAACAGAGTCCCAAGTGTTGTGCAAAGCAGCGCCCCCCCCCCCTCTGGTTTTTAGCTCCGAGACAAACCGCTCTGACAAAAGAACGCAGCCCATGACGAGTGCTGTTCACGGGGGCGCGTCTAATGGATGTCGATGACGTGGTCAAGTGTTATGGGAGAGCCATCATGCACTTGATCCGGAGACTCCATGCGGGACCTCGCCACTGGCAGTCTTTATGTCCTAAGTGTAAAGAGAAATACGAGAAGGACCGCGTTCAGGTGGGGGCTTTACACAATTTACACAGGTCAGAGGAACAGCAGAGAGGACCAAAAACAATTGAGATGAATTTTTGGACACAATGTCTTCGACAGTAAAAAAAAAATGCAGAGTCTGAAGAACACAGCTTGTAGATATGTAGTTGAAGGGATATTGTTGACATATCTGAAAGAGCTGCTGACGCCTTATGTACCCAGTAGAGAGCTCCGCTCATCCGATAGTGGCAAACTCTCGACACCACGTGTTTGCCTTGAGACTTACGGAAAGCGCACTTTCGCATTTGCTGGTCCAACAATTTGGAACGCCCTTCCTGTCGATCTTAGAAACAACCAGACACTGGAGTCCTTTAAAACAGATCTAAAGACACATCTATTTCGCAAATACCTTCTGGGATGATTGTCTACCTTATTTTCCATGTGTTGTTGTGTTGCTCCGGGTTGAAATGGCTAGAAAGACTTTGATATTGTATGCTTGTAATTAGTTTTTGTAGTGTTGTGTTTGTTTTAAATGTGGTGAACTATAGATATGTTTTTTGTTGACTTTGTACCGCGCTTCGAGCCTTTGGGGATGAAGCGTGTTTTTTTTAATGAACTTTATTATTATTATTATTATATACAGTAACGGAAATGTCCAATGCAATCAAAGAATTTGGGTATGAGAATAACAGAGTTCGTAAACGGCATGAAATAAATGAATAAATAAAATACGATGAGGAAAATATCATGGTAAGAGCATATATGGCAAATGGTCTCTTGCTTTACCTACATTCAACTGGGACTCTAGGCAAACTCAAAGAAAGAGAATAAAATAATAGTTAGAATGTTACGTTTTAAAAAGTTTCCAATTGTCACAATCAAATTTCGTCATCAATAATACTCAAACTTTAGAGTGTTCATAATATATTATTGCCTGTGACATATATGATCCCAGAAGATTTGGGTCGTTAAAAAGGAAATAAAAATATTGGAAAGACTTAACACTTTAAGCCAATACAATCTTTATATTATCTACTGGCACCCAGTTTTTAGACATTGTCAAAGTATGATTGGTTATCGGGTGCTCCACTGCACCACCCCCAAACCCTTTGTATTCTTTTTTTTTCAGATTTAAGAGTGCATATTTCAATGCAACTGTTGCTATATATTGCCTTTTTTAGATCTGTTTGGCGTCCCTGTTAAGTGTGTCTGACATCGTTGTTAGGTTAGTTTGACATCGTTGTTAGTTGTGTCTTACATCGTTTTTAGGTGTGTTTGACATCGTTGTTAGGTTTGTTTGACATCGTTGTTAGGTGTGTTAGACACCTTTGTTAGGTTTGCGTGACATCGTTGTTAGGTGTGTTTGACATCGTTGTTAGGTGTGTTTGACATCGTTGTTAGGTTTGTTTGACATCGTTGTTAGGTGTGTTAGACACCTTTGTTAGGTTTGCGTGACATCGTTGTTAGGTGTGTTTGACACCGTTGTTAGGTGTGTTTGACATCGTTGTTAGGTGTGTTTGACATCGTTGTTAGGTGTGTTTGACATCGTTGTTAGGTTTGTTTGACATCGTTGTTAGGTTTGTTTGACATCGTTTTTAGGTGTGTTTGACATCGTTGTTAGGTGTGTTTGACATCGTTGTTATGTGTGTTTGACATCGTTGTTATGTGTGTTTGACATCGTTGTTAGGTGTGTTTGACATCGTTGTTAGGTGTGTTTGACATCGTTGTTAGGTGTGTTTGACATCGTTGTTAGGTGTGTTTGACATCGTTGTTAGGTTTGTTTGACATCGTTGTTAGGTTTGTTTGACATCGTTTTTAGGTGTGTTTGACATCGTTGTTAGGTGTGTTTGACATCGTTGTTAGGTGTGTTTGACATCGTTGTTAGGTGTGTTTGACATCGTTGTTAGGTGTGTTTGACATCGTTGTTAGGTGTGTTTGACATCGTTGTTAGGTGTGTTTGACATCGTTGTTAGGTGTGTTCGACACCGTTGTTAGTTGTGACTGACGGCTAATCGGCCCTTTTCCCCGTCAACCTATCAAGCTGACACTTGGCACATAGTTTGTTTGTTTGTTTTGTTTTTTTGTGTTTTTTTGTGTGCCGATGACAAAACATTCTATCAAATTGTCAGCACTACACCCACGACCCCAACTCCAAAATTCAGTTTTCACTGTTTTTTCAAGGGAACGATGAAGGGTAACATGATGCCGCTAATTTCACTAAATAAATTTTCCCCGAGAACAGCTCGAAATGAGATTCTTTTTAAAAAAAATATCCCAAGCACGCTTGCGGCGTAATATTATTATTGTTTTTTTCTAAAATAGTTAACGTAATAAATCTGCGGTGTAAACACGGGTATGACATTAGAATCTCAACATCATACCAACTAATTTTCAAATGCATGTAAAGGAATGGATACGGAAAAACTTTGTTTTAAATGGTTATTTCGTTAGTGCTGCACACCTTCATGCCAAGAAATATGACTGAACATCATATTGGGGGATCTGGGAGGGGGGGGATACATGTCATCTTTTCTACATCTTCGAGACCTAATACCAGACATCATCCGACGACCGAATCCTGAAACAAATTTCAAGCTGGTTATTTTTTGGAACTTAAGCCGGCACCGCTGACAAGCGGAAATTGGGGTTAATAACTTATTCCCATTTGCGTTGCTCCGATGGTTTTTTTATAAGGGTTTCCTCCATGCCGCTGTTATCGTTACCCCTTTTAGTAATAGTATTGTTGTAGTTTATACTACGTTTGGGTATCGTTGTGTTTTCATGTTTGTATGAGCATCGTTGTTTGTATATGTTGGTATCGTTTTCGTATGTATTGGTATCGTTATATTTTTGGTATTGGTATCGTTGTATTGTGTTTTGGTTTTGTTGTGTGCTTGATTTTGGTATCGTTTTTTTTTTTTTTTAATGTGGTAATTTCGTTGTTCTTTCTTTGCATGTGTTGGCGTCGTTGCATCATGGTGTTGGCATCGCTTTTTCTCTGTATAATTACCCTCGTATCACTGTGTTAGTATCGATGCGTGCATGTATCAGTATCAGTGTGTGAATGTGTTTGCATCGCTTTTTTTAGTCTCCCGTGTTCAAGTTGACTGCGCGAATACCTCCGACTTCGCTCCTGGCAATTCCTCGACTTGAGTCTCAGCCAAAATCGATGTCGACCATTAGACGCAGTTTCGGGGTTCTGAAGGGGCACCGTCTTGGCGTCCTTAGCAACGTGGTGGGCCCCACTCAAGTCTGAGACGATGGAGTGGCTAATGATGGAGGAATGGGGAAAAAATCGTTCTAAACCTAAAACCGATTTGTTCGATGTCCTTTTAGGTTTGCTTTGGTCCGTTAATGGCGTACTGGCTGGCACTGTGAAAACTCCGTGAACAAACATGGCACATCAAACAAATGAATCCATGCACAAATGGATAGAACTATTGTCGTAAACAGCTTACGATATATATTGATATGGATTTGAATATATATATATATATATATAAGTCTGTAATGATGAGGAAATAAGTCACGTATTATGATAATGGAAAAGTTTAATATATATATTTTTTTAAATTTAAAGCTTTCATAGCTACCTAGGTTGTTGTTGTTTTTTTTTAATTCATTAAATATATATTAATATGTTATGGATTTAGAGTTGACAAATTGACAAACGAATTATTATTATTATTATAAGTGGTTTTATATAACGGTGGTACCCCAGCCTAGGGCTGGGCTCACCACGGTGCTCATACAATTTAACAAATCAAAACCAAAAAAAAAAAAAAAATGTAAATTTAATTAATTAACATACATTAATGAAGTAAAACAAAATAAAAGATAATTCACAAGGAAGCTTAATTTAAGACAAATCAAAAAACCAACAAACTTAGCCAAAACCATCTAGGGCTGGGCTCACCACGGTGCTCAAACAATTTAAAAAATCAAAACCAAAAAAAAAAAAAATGTAAATTTAATTAATTAACATACATTAATGAAGTAAAACAAAATCAAAGGTAATTCACAAGGAAGCTTAATTTAAGACAAATCAAAAAGCCAACAAACTTAGCCAAAACCAATCTGGCATCAGCCGTGGGAATAAGATCGATGTACGATTCAGCTACCATTCAACTTTAATTGAATAGTGCTGGTGCCAAGCACAACCGAATCCTATAATACTCTTAGCACTAATTTAGTAGCATTTTCAGATGTTCAAAAATGCTTTTTTTTCTTTAACTATTCAAAAGTGCTACCATTTTTTTACCAGCCTTCAACCCAGCCTCCCCCATCCCCATGTAGACATATGTTTAGATTGGTTGCAGTCGCTTCGTTCATATCCCCCATTTAAATTATTACTAACAATGGACAGTGACCCTCCTCTTTGACTTATGTCCCCCAAAACTAAAACGGTAAGTCTCCGGTGGCTTGCAAAAGCAATTTCATACTTGAATGATGTGCTCTATTTCAATACTACACATATGTAAATGTAATAACTTTAAATTTATACCATAGTAAACTTAAACATATTGTATCAGAAAATTTAGAAGTAAAAAAAAAAAAAAAACTACCTTTATTGCTAAAATCCACGTTGCGTGATTTCTAAAATGCTATGAAGCTATAAGCTTGATGACGTTCACGTATATCGCTTTCGCCTAGCTTCTTACAAGAGATGTGTCAACAGATGGATTTTATAAGGTCAGCTAGGTCCAGGTGAGGAGTCTGAAGACACACTAACTTAAATAACTGAGATGGACAATCCCAAAAAAAAATAGGCGCCACTCTTGTCTGAGAGGAAAGCCTCGGACATCACTGCCGTAGGAAAAAAAAGGGGGGGGTGGGTGCTAAAAGGGGCGGTTCGCCACAGGGCGCCACTTTTTTTCTATAAAAAGAGGGCGGCATTTTAGGCCAATCGTAGATAATTTTTTTCGTAGGAGTGGGCATCAAAATTATCAGCACGCCCCTGGCGGCACTAGCCACTGGTCAGACGCACAACTTGAATCCTATCAAGACTTGCTGCCCGCCACCTGCTCTGGAGAAGCACCCATTGGTGATAGTTTGTTTGAAACACTAAAAAGTTTCTTCTAGGAAACGCAACAAAAATTAAAAACTGCAAGATCGTTACATATAAAATCGTTCGTAGCAGTCATCATGACCTGAGAAGCCATATCATTGGAACGACAAGGAAGAAGATTGTAAAAAATGTCGTATATTATGTTCTGCACTTGCTACTTGATCAGAAACACCAAAAAAAAAAAAAAAAAAAATAAAAAAAACCAAAAAAAAAAAAAAAAAAAGTAAAATAATCCATAAATTATCCCTTGATCCGCTGATCATGTCAGCATGACATAATTCAGCGCCCATGACGTCACAGAATTTGTCAAGATATCGAGAGTTATCGTCATGGAGCTCTTCGATTTCAAAGACACATTTTTTATGTTTATGGTTTTCTGGGTATTGGAAAGGGTAACCCTAATGTAACTTGGGCCGGACAAAAAACAAAAAACAAAAAAAACAGAAACACTGCAACAATTAATTAACTGGTGAATTTAAAATATTTTCCTATCAACGGTGCTTATTACAAAATATGGAGCAAATTCATAAAATAAAAACCACAAAACAAAAAAGAACAAACAAAAAAAAACTAGTCAGTAATCCCAACAAGGTTTTCGTCCAGCAACTGTTTCAACATCGTCCAGCTCACCTTAAGATTGCACGGCTTATGATTTTTCTTGACAGCTCAGCAACATTGTTGATGGCCATTCTGAATAACCCGGAGTTTGAGTTAATGTGGCGTGATTGGTGCAAAGCCCACTAATCTCACGGGTTTTTTTTTGTTTTTTGTTTTTTTTTAACCAGTCACTGCAGTGCTTCTCAAAACTGGAAAAAGGTGTTTCCTGTTTGACAAATAGTTGTCGGTTGTTTCTCATATCACTGAGAAGTTGTTCGGCTTGGCTCCTAGCGAAATAATTTCACGGGACATCAGCTGAACGCGTGCATATTTTAATGTAGACACGATTGAGGAGCTCTCCTTGATGAGATCCGTGTATATTTTTTTTTGTCCATTCGCTTCAAGGATATAGCATGATTGTAATAGATATTACACAACTGGGGTTGGCAGAAACCTTTGAACCAAAACTTTCAGCCATCGTCTGACCCCTCCTCTCCCCCGGGGATCTTGCAAAGCAAAAAAAAAAGTGTGTGGAAAGGGGTGTAAGTACCGGGTTTTTTTTCCTCTCTCTCTCTCTCTCTCTCTCTCTGCACAGTACCGGGCTACAGTAAAGTCCAATCCGGAAACCAGCAACCCTGTGCGAAGCGTTTTCAAAGAAAATCGACAAATCCTGTTTACATATACATTAAAATAATAATAATAATAATAATAATAATAATAATAATAATAATTACTTCAACGTTTACCTAGTTACGAAAAAAAAATATATTTTTTTTTTTGGAAACTAAAAACATCAAGGAACATACCTCAATTAAAATAATAAGAACACACTTTCTTTTCGAATCGATTACTGCTTTCTTCAAAGAAAACTTGTCTTAAGACAAAGGTTCCTTACATTGCAGCACTGCATCCCCTTTTTTAATTTTTATTTAAAACATTAAAACTCTTCCCGCACACCTTATCTCTATATCAAACAATGATAAACAGGCAAGTAAAAATGAAAATAAACTTGATTTGATCGATCTCTCCCACCCCCCCCTCCGCAGCCGAACCCCACACACACTGCCTCCCACACAACCTGGCTAAGAACCCCTTGTTTTGAGATGCTTAAAGATCTCTACTTGTAGCTTAAATGAGGTGGTCCGGGCAAAATGCGGCTACCAAAGAAGAGTATATATATTTTTTTTTCTCCATCGGTACTCACTTTTCCCCCACATTCTTATAAATTGAAAATAAATTTCGCCTTTGATATGCCGGATAGTTCATTGTTTAGCTAAGGCATAGATAATTCACCTCAGCCCTGTTAATTAAGTCATCAACATTGATAGAAGAAAGAAAGAAAAAAAAAACAACATAGCTCTACCTTGTCCCAGCAACCTGAGCAGGTGAAGCACAAACGGCTCACCGACTGTTTTCAAAACTCCCCCCTTTTTCCCCACTCTTACATTCCCCACCCAAAAACAGAAACCACCCACACACACAAGATCCCCTCCCCCCCCCCCTCTTTACACACACACACACAGGCACGGTGGTAACCTGTCATAACAAAGTTGTCAAAGAGCACCGGCCGAGTCAGATATTACAGTGGCCGTCCTTGCTCGGGCCGGGTGAGGGGGGGGGGGCGGCTCAGTCAAACAAACAATGACATATTTATGGGCCACGGACGACTTCCAGGCATTGTGCTGACGAAGATCAAATTTTCATAACGGGGGCGACAGTCTTTAACGCAACAAACGAAGGTGTCTTTAATTCCCAGGATTTCTGTGTAGGAAACTTTGGAATCGCCTCGTTAAATGGTACTTCTCTTGAAGCATGCATGACGGCGTCAAATGTTTGTTTTCTCGTGATTCGGATAAAGGGAATATCAGATCAACATGAATAACAGAAAAGGGTAAGTGCTGGGGATAAAAGGGGTTTAAAGTATCACACACGCAATGTGAAATGTTAGTATCAGGATGTGAAGTGTTTGACGCATGATACGCGTAATGTGAAATTTTGGCATCAGTATGTGAAGTGTTTAATGTACCACATAGGTAATATGAACTGTTGGTATCAGTCTGTGAAAATCGAGCGAAGAATGTGTGTTTTTTTAGAATTTATCCAAGTCAACAGTTTAGTGTCTCGATTTGGAAGATTGTGATTTGTAGAAAATCAGAAGCTGCACCCACCCCCCCCACCCCTCCAGTATACATTTATACCCAGAAGACGCATACAAAATTACGCCTTTGCTTGTTGTGACCGAGGCTACAGTCTTTGTCCCCCCCCCCCCCGTTTCCCCCTTTTTTTTCCGGCCCTGGGTTGTTAGACTGCTAGTGTTCCCACACAAGCTGTTTCTTTTAAGCGGCTAGTTCATCTCTGCAGACGTAACGTTTAAAGTTTGAAATAAATTTGTTCGTACTTTTCGGTACTCCTCGTGTGTGTTCATACGTCATACTTCTCTTTAACTAAAATTAAAATATTGGCGATACAGCCTTGTTAAAAGAACATCATGTCACACTTACCTGGACCGGTATTCATTTCATGGCCTACACTATAATAACACGTGATCATTCTTACAACGTTAACATCAAAGAGTCTCAGAGCTGCAGAGCCACAGGTCATGCCACTTCCGAGCGTTCAGGTTAAACAAAAAAACCAAAAAAAAAAAAAAAAAAACCCAAAAAAATCATTCCGGCTATAAGGTCAAATCGAACCTCATTTTTCGACCACAATTTGGATTACAAACCGGATTGAGTACCTCCAACGGTGTTCTTTGAAATGTAATCCCAGTTTTTTTTTAAATTTATTTATTCAAATGCTTTAAAAAAAAAAAAAAAAAAAAAAAAAAAAA
>CAXITT010000046.1:1000557-1049261 GCA_964033795.1 Lymnaea stagnalis | reverse complement strand
AAAAAAAAAAAAAAAAGCTTAGTTGGTGGGGTGGGGTGGGGTCTGGGAAATGTCCACGACATCAGACTCGAATGGGGCACACAAACAAACACCCCCCCCCAACCCCCCTTTAACCTCCTTGAGAGCTCTGTATTTTGATCTATAGCTAGAGCTCCGGTAACATGTTTATTCCTCGTGGATAAGGGTTAACTTTTCAAGAAAAAAAAATGTAATGCGTGTATGAGGGGGGGGGGGGGAAATTGGGAAAGGGGGGTATAGAAAAGAAAACTGTCCCCCACCCTACATATTAAATTCTTAATACTTCCAGAAAAGGCAGGAAACACTTTTATGGTATTAATATACAGGTATTATGATACAGTTGTACATGTTTTTATATTGCGTCTTTAATACATTTTTAAATGTTTACTATACACATATTGCTGTAGACGTTTTAAATTAGTTCCGACCTGAGGCGTAGCGAAGGGTGAGGTCAAGGGGGGGGGGCAGATGTAACCGGGCGCCAGCTAGTTAAGGGCGCAAAAAATGTGCTTTTATATTATTTTATTGATGAAAAAAAAAAACGGGTTTGAGATTTAAAAAAAGGCAAAGTGGGTGCTTTAAAATGAATCTTGTCGCCCCGGGTGCCAGACACTGTAGCTACACCTCTGGTCCCAACCCAATGAGCTCAACCTTGAGGTTGGACCACAGGCATAAAAAAAAAAAAAATCAATCAAATTTCAAAGTTCCATTTTAATCGATAATTATCCATAAACTAGATGACGCATATTGAAAAAAATAGATCTAATTTTTAGGTGCCACGACATGCTGCGCGGTTTCAGACAACACTTCTCAGTATGTTTAAGGGGAGTTGATAGTATGGTGTTTGGTTGTTTGGTTGTTGGGTTGTTTGGTTGTTTGGTTGTTTGGTTGTTTTGTTGTTGGGTTGTTTGTTTGTTTGGTTGTTTGATTGTTTGCTGGTGTTGTTTTCGTTTTGTTTTTGGTGTGTGTTTTTCCAAAGCGCATCGTTTGTTGTTTTCAAACCCGTTTGTCGCGAACAAGCAAACTGTTGATTTGACAAGGGAAATGATACGGACACGTTGAAACTCACTCTAACCATCCAGTGGCGCAGCTACGGTTAGTGTCACCGATGGAGTGGGAAAGGGGGGGGGGTTGGGGGGTGGGTCGGACCAGCATTTCTACACCTGCACCCCACGAAGAGACTCCGCAGTGGCTGAAAATGCTGCCGCTTAAAATATGTATGGAAGAAGGACAAAAAAGTTGCCACATGGGGGAAGAACGCCCGCACCTTTCCTACGCCAATGCAACCAGCTTCTTCCGTCAAGACTTAACAAGCTAAATATATATATATAAATAAGAACTAGGGTTTTACTAGGAGCAGTTTGTTTGTTTTACATTGGGTCCGGGTATTTTGAGAAAATACCCGGTGGGTCCATGTGTTTAAAAATAAAAAAAAGATGTAACTTCTCATTAGCCATTAAAAAAATAGTCCTCGAGACAGTCCTACGTCCTACCTGCAGGCATTTAAGCGATAGTCCCAGTGACCTTCCAACCCCCAAACCTGTCGGTATTTAAGAAATAGTCCTACAGGCAGTCCTACAGACGGCCCTACACCATACCCATTAGCTCCTTTTTGATAAATGTAATTGTCGCCTCCGAAAAAATGCAACCTTTTTTTACCCGAGTTCAACCGTCACACATGACGTCACACGTGGCGCTCGCTGCACCACAGCTCATTTTTTGTTCTTCCCAACTTAGTACTTTTAATATACAACATGCTGATCAGGGATGGGCCGGTTGTGAATAGGAAGCAGCCACACCAGAAGATAAATATATATAAGAAATAAATGATAAACAGCAACAAAAGTATTCATTATCAAAAAAATTTTTTTTTTTTTTTTAAAATCTGGCAATAGAAAATAATTTGTTTAAATTATAAGACTGAATGTATTCTGCGAAGAGTTTCCTCACTTACGTCTGTACCATGAAGCTCATTATAAATATATTTTTATTTTTTTTTTAAATGTGTACATATTTTGTGCCTCCCACACTCGTGGTTTCCTCGTGCAACATTCAATCTTACACGCTTGAACAACACCTGTATCAAGAGAGCGTTGCGTTTGGGAACGTCACACTTAACAATAGGGGGAAAAAAACCCACAAGTGTCGTGTTTATTTCAGCGTTTCGGGACGGTGTTGGGGGGGGGGGGGGGGGGGGGAGGGGGTTGGATATATTATATTATGTGTTTTTTTTTTGTGTCGTGAATCATGTCAACCTTCAGGTTTTGATCTCATTGACACTGCGTCACAGTTCGCTGATTCCATATAAAAGATTTGGTAGTAATAGTAGAAGTTGAAGCCGTGCCGAAACGTACCGAATCTCCGAATGCTTAACACGCACTTGGTGGCCGAGAGCGCTGGCGCAGGGTGTTTGAGTTACGTCATGTGTTAACGCTTGCCAAAGACATCGTCTTAAAACATACACATCGTAAGGAAGATTGGCTATATTTTCTGTTTAAATACTTTATATATTTACTTTGCTTTTTTTTGTTCGCGACTGGCTCGATGGCACAATTCATGGACGGCTAACTGACCCACTTCCCGTCAATCTATCGAGCTGTAACTCTGTGCACATTGACTGGTTGCAAATGACCACATTTTTTTCTTCAAATTTCCAGCTTCAACCCCCCTCCCCCAACCCCATTGCTCAATTATTAGATTTTATGATGGTTTTATTCGAACATTTTTTTTTTTAGAGATTGTTTAATTATAATTTTCAGTATTTAGTATTATTTTAAAATATCAACATTTAAATTATTATCATTTTATTATTTAATCTTTATATTGTAAGCAACGTTAATTCCTTTCTAAACTCCGACTCCCCAAAAGGAAGGTTGGGGGGTGGGGGGGGGTAGTGAACACGAACAGTCTACTGGCTGTTCCAAAGAACATGGACTTCTGCTCCCCGGAAAAAAAGGGGGGGGGGTGGGCAAGGCAAAATTCATTTCATAATATCTCATGTTTTATTAAATCTAATTGAGTTTTGGATTCAATATGATATCATTAGGACAGACCGAGCAACCCAAGCTGATAAGTATTCCAGTGCAAGGCCTCCCATCATCATCTCTTCTATATATATTTTGCTTGTGGCGCTACTGCTTCCATTCCGGATAGCGCGCAAAATTTAATTAGCGATAACTACGCTAAATGACATGTTAAAAACATTTTTTTTTTTTTTTTTTTTTTTTTTTTTTTTTTTTTTTTTTTTTTTTTTTTTTTACCTCTTTTTTTTTTCTTCAAATTTTTTTTTTTTTTTTTTTTTTTTTTTTTTTTTGTTGTTGTTGTAGTAATAATGCAACTGCGTTTGGTTTCGTAAAAGTTTCTTTTCGAAAAAGGAAATTTTCTCAATTTAAATATGATGTAATAAATATTCGCTTTAAAAGTGATTGGGGTATCAGAATATTAATAACCATCATGGGTGTGAAATAAAAAGTATGTGCGGTGACGTATCATGACCGGGGGGGGGGGGGGGGATGACGGGCGGGCGGGGGAGGGAAGAAACAAATTTGGGGTTCTTTTCAATGTGCTTTACTTACTTGAGTTCATGTTTTTGTCAACTAGCTTTAGTAGATGGGAAGTTCACGCATGGCGGCAGCCAATGTTTGGCGGGCTAAAACTAGTCATGTTTCGTTCTCCACGCAGCAGCAATGTCACTGACCGGATGGTGCTGATTTCCTTAAATGTTATGCCCGATGGCTGCGCCAAAAAAAGCGAATCTGAACAAATGCCTCTCAAGTTCGTTTGGAACGTCATGTTTTCTTCCGTTTTTTGGAAATAGTTTTAGTAATTAATATTAATATGCGGTGTAAGAAAAAAAAAAGTGGTTGTGGGGGGGGGGGGCNAAAAAACAGTAAACAAAAAAAAAAAACAAAAAAAAAAAAAAAAAAAACCTTGACTGGCCCGAACATGACATGTTAAGTGCAGAGTTTACTTTAACCGTGTGTCTTACATTGATTACGGTGTATGCAATTTATGTCGATGACACATCCAGTCTGACACCTGCCGCGGCGCATGTGCTCCCGGTGCGTGCTGGCTCCTGTGTCTTCAAGCCCCAAGCAGACCAAGTATTGCGCCGTTTCGGGGTTGGGGGTGTTGGGGTTGGGGGAGTTGGGGTGTTAGGGTGTTGGGGGTGTTGAGGTGTTAGGGTGTTGTGGTTGGGAGTGTTGGTGTGTTAGGGTATGGGGGTGTTGAGGGTGTTGAAGGTGTTGGGGGTGTTGTGGTTGGGGATGTTGGGGTGTTAGGGTGTTGTGATTGGGGGTGTTAGGGTGTTAGGGTGTTAGGGTGTTAGGGTCGTGGGGGTGTTAGGGCGTTGAGGGTGTGGGGGTTTTGTGGTTGGGGTGTAGGGTGTTGGGGTGTAGGGCGTTGGGGGTGTTGGGGTGTAAGGGTGTTGTGGTTGGGGATGTTGGGGTGTTAGGGTTTTGCGTGGGTGTTAGGGTGTTGTGATTGGGGG
Organism: Lymnaea stagnalis; assembly: GCA_964033795.1. Lineage (NCBI taxonomy): Eukaryota > Metazoa > Mollusca > Gastropoda > Lymnaeidae > Lymnaea > Lymnaea stagnalis. The sequence continues at coordinate 1,044,754 of CAXITT010000046.1, read as the reverse complement.
TGTTAGGGTGTTAGGGTGTTAGGGTGTTAGGGTCGTGGGGGTGTTAGGGTGTTGAGGGTGTTGGGGTTTTGTGGTTGGGGTGTAGGGTGTTGGGGTGTAGGGCGTTGGGGGTGTTGGGGTGTAAGGGTGTTGTGGTTGGGGATGTTGGGGTGTTAGGGTTTTGCGGTTGGGGGTGTTGGGGTTTGGGGGTGTTAGGGTGTTTTGGTTGGGGGTGTTGGGGGTGCGCGATGATAGCCCCCGTGTGGGGCTAATTAAAACACAACATTGGCTACAGACAAGGGCAGAGCAATCCAGAATGCACACACCTTAATCTGCACTGGCGATAGAGTTATCCAACCGTTAGGTCATGTCGCAACGGTCTCCTCACATTGACAATGTGCGACGTTGTTACTGTAACTAGCTTGACGCCATAACGTTGACTGGAAATAGGATATTGTTTTAAGAGGTCGAACGAACACACACACACACACAGACAAATACCCTCCACACACAATTACACTCCCCCACACACAAATACCCTTCGACCAAACACACACAAATACATTCCCCCAAACATATACACACAGAGATCCTCCCCAAACACACACAAATCCCCCAATACACACACACACAACACCTCCACCCACACACTAATACCCCACACCCCAACACACAAATACACTACCCCAAACATAAACATACACCGTAAATTTTATTTCTGTGTGTGTATGTGTCTCTTTAAATAATTACATTTTGAAAAGAAAAAAAAAACTAGAAAAAATGGAAGCGGCATATAATATGTCCAATGGCATATATGGGACAGTAATTCAGTTCATTTTAAGCAAAGTCAGCCTTGGGGTTCTTAAAACTTAACTTCAAAGCATTTGAAAATACGAAAATAATGAGAATAAAAAATATTTCGTTACTTCGCGGACCGCAAATGGGTGCAGGCGGGCCGCATGATGTGCAGGGCCTGTTTTAAACAATTTTGATAAAATCACCGAAGGCATACACCACAACAAAATGTATGAATAGTAAGAAGTCCATATGATTAGTGATTAAGTCCCGAAGCCATAGCTTACCATATTTGTATCATATCAGATCTTTCATACCACTGGTTCTTTGTTCATCTGAAAGTAAAAAGACATATAGGCCTACAATTGCTTTTTTTTTTTTTTTTTTTTTTTCAAAAATTTTTTTTTCCATCAACATCTCGCGACTTCACCTGAGAACCTCTGGTACAACGCAATGGTGTTTCGCGATACACCCGGTTAAAAAAAAATACTGCTCTAAGGGTTTAAAAAAAAGAGTACACTTGAAAACCAAGTTTTTCGTATTAATCCTTTTAATTCATTTAGTTCGCTTTTATGGAATCGTGCGTGCCTACACCAAAACTGTGCGAAAAAATTAGTAGGTGACCCAGGAAGCAGCCCCGTTAAGACCTACTGTAAGATCTGATGTTTGTGTGACCGGTGAGAAAATGGAAGTAGTCCCGTGTAGATCTGCTGTAGTGTCTGATGTTTGAGTGATTTGCGAAATAATTGAAGCCATGGCGTAAAGACCTACTGTATCGGCCCGATGGTTTTGTCGTTTGCGAGATCATGGAAGCAGTCCCTTTAAGACCTACTGTATTGGCCCGATGGTTTTGTCGCTTGCGAGATCATGGAAGCAGTCCCTTGAAGACCTACTGTAACCCCTGATGTTTGTGTCACCGGTGAGATAATGCTGAGATCGAAAGATCTACGCACGACTGGCTTACGATTGGCTTACGACCGGCTTACGCAGTCAATCACATCGAACGCCGCGCCACTCGCGGCCGGATTATTGACTCTATCGCACCCGGCGACCGCCAAACAACAGGGGGGGTTGAGGTCAACAGCGCCACCTGAGTTGGCTTTGTCAACCACACGGGGCTCAATCCTTTTGGAAAGAATGGACGTAATGAGGTTGGTAAGCGGGGGGAGTGGGGTGTCCGGGAAACAATATGCGACGCCTGGGTTGGGGGGGGGCGGTTTATCCATAGCGGGGGCGGAATATCCGTGACTTGGGCTGTGTTCTGGAAGGGTGAATAGGAAAGGGGTGAGGGGGTCGGCGGTGGAGGGGGTGGTTGGTAGACGGAAACGGTGGATTGTTGTGTGTTGTTCTTTGGTTGACTACTCCCCATAACGGATGTATGACGGGTTGGGTGCGGTGTTATGTCGGCGTGGCTCCCTTTGTCGGTTTTTGTCGGTGGCACAGCGCCTGATATTTCATTGACTTGTAGGCTACTGACACGTCTGACTGGCTACTGGCCCCTCTTTTGAATATTTCCAAGTTTGTGAAACTAGCCCTCACGTCTGTTGGATATTGGCAAATCTGTTGGATATTGGCAAATCTGTTGGATATTGGCAAATCTGTTGGATATTGGCAAATCTGTTGGATATTGGCAAATCTGTTGGACATTGGCAAATCTGTTTGATATTGGCACATCTGTTGGATATTGGCAAATCAGTTGGATATTGGCAAATCTGTTGAATATTGGCAAATCTGTTGGATATTTCTAAGTTAGATTAATATTTCTAAGTCGTTAGGATATTTCTAATATGTGTGATAATTTTTTATTTTTTATCTCGATAGATTTGATTCGACTGTCCGCCATTGAATGTTACATTATAAAATAGTAGGTAAAAGGTATAGGCACTTTATACATACCTTCGGGAGAAAAAAAAATATTTAATGAAACATTTGCAATATTATAAACTACCGTTTTTCGCAATTTATCTTTCAATGTATGCATCACCCCAAAAAGGAAATACTTTTTAAATACCTTTCAAGTTTCATTTTAATATCCTAACTTCGTTGTAACCATCAAAAAACAAGAAACAGTGTCGCGTTAACACTTATGGTCCGTCAGTTAGCCAGCATAAACATCAGTCTGAGACTGGTTTAATGTATATTAGTCCCTTCATGTGAAATGTCGGTATCAGTCTGTGGAGGGTTTGAAGTATCACATCCGCAATTTGAAACTTGGATATCAGTATTTGAAGGGTTTGAGGTATCACATCCGTATAGTGAAATTGTGATATCAGTCTGTGGAGGGTTTGAAGTATCACATCCGCAATTTGAAACTTGGGTATCAGTATTTGATGGGTTTGAGGTATCACATCCGTAATGTGAAATTGTGATATCAGTCTGTGGAGGGTTAAACGCAATGTTTTTGTTTTTTTGTTTTGTTTCGTTCTTGCTGCTGTAACACACTCTGCACTATGATCGTTTTTTATCAACCCTGTTAATGACTCGTCATGACATGGTGTATTTTTTGGTTGTTTTTATTTTTAAGCATCCGAAGTCTATCTCAGCTGTCGCATTATCTCACGCATTTAAAAAAAAAAATTGAGTTCATGGAGGAGTTTTCCCTCTACTGTTAGGCCTAACCTATACATAGTTAAAGAATCATTTAAAAAAAAAAAATATGAACAGATGTTTTATAAAATTGCAAGAATAATAGTATTGTCTAACCTGTATCATGTAACCAAAAAAGGTCGTGTCATACACTAACGTTTTTTTTTTGTTGGTTTTTTGTTGTTGTTTTTTTAGTGTTGCTGAAATTCTTCAGCGTGGCATTTTTTTATATTTACACATTATTTTTTTTTTTTGTATTACAAATACCTAGCATCTAGAGAAGGTGTCAACGTTACATTCCAATATTCTTTTCTAATTTTTGTTTTCATAATTTGTTCGTAATAAGATATGTGTGTACGTGTATTATTGAAGAAGACACTCTGTTACTCTTCGACGGCTATCTTTGCGCAACAACTTGCCCTGCTACGTGTTTCTATACAGAGCTAACATTACATGAGGCATTATGTCAATAGAAAGCTCAAGATTTTATCAATGAAAGAAAAAAACTAAAAACACACAACAATGGAAAAAAAAAATTAATTAAATAAATTGTGCATTTATCAATATCACAAGCCGGTGGTCTATCTACCAGAACGCACAGCTGAGTAGGAAGAGGAAGGACATTATTTTGTTTTGCTCTATATGGTCACGGTCGGAATTTTCGGCTAACTTCTGCGTTTGTTTTCCTTTTAAATAAAGAAGTGGGGTGGGGGTGGGAGGGGGGGTCACGACGAGACAAGAATACCGTCCCGGCCATGTGCCCCCCCCCCCCCAAACCCTAGGCACGCCACTGACTGCATGCTGTCCTTAATTGTTACATCTCAATACATCGATAGCAATAGCGATTGTTTTTTTATGTCCCTTTACACTGTTTGAAAATAAATCATCCAAGACAACGGTAGCTCATCTAAACCCTTAAGTAATTAATGATCTATTTTTAGGTTTATTATATATTTTTTTTTATTCTAGTGATAAGAAATCTGGCATGGGAAAGCAAGGAATCAACAGCGTCAACCAATCAGAACATCCCGTGGTAGTAGATGAAGCAAGGTAAGGGCAACGTGTTTAAATTTTTTTTTTTTTTAAATTCAGGTTCGATGAGGTTATAATTAGAACATCTCGTTGTAGTAGAAATGACAGGCAAAAAAAAAAAATCATTTCACAACATCGGGTCATAGGGTATGGCAGATATTTTGAGATACGCGCAGATTAGAGAATCGTACCGACACAGACATAGTTAAGTCAGGGAATAGAGACCTGTGATGCACCCTCCTTGTCCTACCTCATTTTCTGTTTCGGGTTGATCCTGAAGTGTCAAAGTGTCCTCGTTTTATAGCCATTTTCATTGTTTCTATAGTATAGTAGTTACTATCCTAGTGTCTCATTTTTATTTACTTAGTTTACATGTTTTAATAATTGTAAAGCGCTTAGAGCTTTATGATAAGCTCTATATAAAAATGCCTAAATAAATAAATAAATAAATAGAGCAAGTTTCCACTGTAGGGGAGACATCGTGTGCTAGTAGGTAAGACAACGTGCGACAGTAGGTGAGACAACGTGCGACAGTAGGTGAGTCAACGTTTGACAGTAGGTGGGACACTTGTGTTAGTAGGTGGGGCAACTTGTATTAGTAGGTGAGTCAATTTGTGTTAGTAGGTGGGTCATCTTTTTTTTTTGTAGGTGAGTCAGTTTGAGCTAGTAGGTGGGTCAACTTGTGTTAGAAGGTGGGTCATCTTGCTTTTGTAGGCGGGTCAACTTGTGTTAGTAGGTGTGTTAATTTGTGTTAGTAGGTGGATCAACTTGTGGTAGTAGGTGGGCTAACTTTAGATAAATTGTTTCGATTTTTTTAAAAATATATTCTTTTATAAAAAAATATAGTTAGCAATTCTTATTAAATATGGTGCTTTCTAAACAAAAATAAATAATATAAAATAAAAATTATTAATAAAAATAAGAAGTGTTAGAAATCAAGCCTGTGAAATATTTTTGAAACCTTATATTGTTATATAATTTATATGTTAAAAAAATGGGTCACGTAAATGTACATATCGAGTCTAGCAATCCTATCTGCCCTGCATCCACGTCACGTAACTATGGGTTCCCTCTTCATCCGCAGCCTCAGCGTCGTCCACACCCCGGGTAAAAACGGCGGAACCTTCCAGTTGCCCCTGGGCGCCAAACTCAAGGTCCCCGACGCCTGCTTCGGCAAGAAGGACACCGTCTCGTGCCAGGTCGCCGGCCCGAACACGAGGTGGCTGACGTGCCCCCATCACCTGCCCTCGTTCGAGCACGTCAACAGCGAGATCTTCACGCTGAGGTCGTCGGCGAGGAGCCTCAAGAAGCACCTGGTCATCCTGATACCCTTCCGGCCGGTGAGGCACGAGTTCGAAGAGATCAACGTCAAGGGCAAGTGGACGGACGAGGCGGAATGGGTCAACGTTGGATTTTTAATAAAGGTATCGTATGTGCAGCCGCCAGCGTTGTATCTTAAAAAAGTCATGTCTTTCTACGACAAACCTTCAGCGCACATCCTGTACCTACAATATCCCTCACACGGCTTGAACGCAGTCCTTCATTTATTAGCGTCGTCAATTCTAGGGCATGATTGCACCATGATCAACTTAATTCTTTATTAACGTTATCCCTCTTAATTCGTTACTCTATTTATGTCAGTGTTGCTTTCAGAATTTTTCCCCCGGGGGGGGTGGGGCACTTCAGATTTTTCGGGGGGGCAGTGCGAACAGTTCCAGTTAATTCATTTTTGGACATATTTTTGCTTCCGGGAGGGGGGCACTGCCCCACCGGAGATATAGCTGAAGGAAACCCTGAACTATGTTGATTTTTAAAAAAATTAATGTCGTATCGTCATGTGATTAGGACTCCTCCAATCAGAGTTGCTCAGATCCTACTGATTAATCTAGAAAGCGTGTCTCACCCTCATTTGACTCGTGGCCCGTATTCAAACTTTGATGTACTCCTTATTCCTCTACCTGTCATGAATACGTTACAAGAAACTACAGAAGGCCACACCACCAAAAAAAAAAATACAAAAGGGAAAAAAAAAAAAAAAAAAAAAAAAAAAAAAAAAAAAAAAAAAAAAAAAAAACTACAAAAGACCGCTCCACATAAAAAGCTACAAAAGGCCGCACCACATAAAAAACTACAAAAGGCCGCACCACATAAAAAGCTACAAAAGGCCGCACCACATAAAAAGCTACAAAAGGCCGCACCACATAAAAACTACAAAAGGCCGCACCACATAAAAAACTACAAAAGACCGCTCCACATAGAATACTACAAAAGACCGCACCACATAAAAACTACAAAAGGCCGCACCACATAAAAACGGCAACGGAACGGCAAATTTTAAAAATTTTTAATCGCTTAACCGGGCTTGTCCTTTTTGAGCCAGGAGCTGGACGAGGCCCCGTGTGTTGAGCTGGACGTCGACCGCCTGGGCACGTTCCTAGTCACGTCCACCCCGAAGACAGAGACGTTCGCCGTAAGCAAACAAGGGTGCCTCTACCAGGCGAGGCTGTCCAAACACCTGAGCGTTCGATTCCCGAAGAAGTCAATAGATCAAGATATTGAGTGTGCTCTACAGGTAACTTTGGCTCCATGGATTTAGTTGATAACTGTTATATATAGTTTTACATTTTTTTTTTAAAAATGTGTGGGTTACGTTAAGACTGATTTTTGTATTTGATGTTTAAAACAAGTAGATTATTGTATAAAAGAACTTGGAGTTGATAGGCACTACAAAGGTGAACGCTAAACGAAGGAGATAATGAAGCTACGCCCCCTTTTTGCAGTCACAAATATGTAAAGCAGCAATAAGGCTAACTTTTCCCCATAGATTTCATCATTTAAAAAGATATAATCGTGGGCAATGTAGGCGCCTACTTTTCATATCTCCCTTCATCATCATCATCATCGGTGGCGCCACAGGCCATGTAGGGCCCTGGCCTGCTCCACCACACTTTTGCATTTTGATCGATCTATTGCAATCCGCCTCCATATCTCCCTTCATCATCATCATTGGTGGCGCCACAGCCCATGTAGGGCCCTGGCCTGCTCCACCACATTTTTGCATTTTGGTCCATCTATAGCTCTCCATATCTCCCTTCATCATTCCAATTACCACAAATACTTGATTCAAAGCGAATCTAATAAATGTGTGGATTCATCTATTGGGCTTATAACCCACAAACATTAGGATGTAACAATTTATCATATAGAATGTCAATGTCACAAGTTATGATGACAAGTCGTTGCGTCTCTCCCAGATTCACCCTGTTGGTCCGGAGAAGATCAAACTGGCCCGAGATCTCTGCCCCCAAGAGACGGCCGAGCTGGTCGCTATCACAGAGTTCACTGACGTCATAGCGACGGCGCAGTGCACCTTCCGGCATCCCGTGACCGTGAAGCTGCCTCTTCCGGTCGGGATGGAAGTAACCGTTGAAGGGGGAGGTCAGTCTAGCTTGATATGTTTACAAAACATAGAAGGCGAACTGGACGGGTTTAAGACGAGACGCAATGCAATGAAACATTTATGCAAAATATAGAAGCCGAACTGGACCGGTTTAAGACGAGAAACAATGCAATAAAACATATTTTCTCAACGTGGGAAGATATTTTAGGTTTGGCTAGGAAATGGAACAAAAGAACATAAAGATATAAGCTAGAACGCTTGATATAAGCGTTAATATATACATTTTAAAAAAAAATCTTTAAAAATTATTGTATATAATAAGGCACATGTTTATGTATTTAGATTTTCAGTTATCTTTGCAAATTTAAAAGAAAATTGAAAGGGATGTAACACTACATAAATCATTCTTCGAGGTGCGGACTATTCAAAAGATTGGGAACCACTCCACTAAATTCTAGCACAGGTTACATCAACCTATACTTTCTAGACAATCACCTACAGACACATGACATGCTTGTGAAATACAAAAAATTTTACATTTAAATCTACCTCTGTCTTAAAAATATATTGAAAACAAAAACCTCATCAAAACTATGAAACAGCTGGTACAACCAATTCTAATACAGAAATTTAAAAAAGGAAAAAAACAACACACAGTGATATTTGCAGCAGGCAGGTAACAAAGGATTTTTTTTCCCTTCTATTATTAGTTTTTTGTTTGTTTTTGTTTTGGTCGGTCTAAGTAAATGTAGAGCCATAAAGAGTAATTCATTTTATAATCTCGTAGGAAATTATTTCAACAGCTCTCCTGTGTGATGTCATACGTCAAATAATTTAAACTCACCTATCTTGAAGCATTTGGTCAAAGAATTAAAGCTATAGGATCTTGTTTCTTTTCTTTTTTTCCTTCTAAATGAGCTGTGCAAAAGAAGCAAAGGCTTCTTACACTATTTTGTGATAATAACTTGTAGACTACCTATAGCCTGCTCAACGAAAAGTTGCCGCGATGAGTGAATTACCCATCTATTAAATTTACTTCCTAAAACATGTATCCAACAAACGAAATTTTATAAGATGATCAATTTGTGCCACACTAGTTGTTTTTAAATTTAGAAAAAAAAATGTATGCCTTTATTTTAAACCCCCCCCCCCCCCCAAAAACAGGCGCTGCTGCCACTAGTGAGGGCCACCAAGATATCGCCGTGCTGTACAAATCGAACTTCGGCTGGGAACTGGTGGAAACCAATTATAAATTTACAAGAACCACCGTCACCTTTGACGTCAGGGAACTAACTAGGTAAAATTAATTACCAAAGAAGGAACGAATGAAATTATATAAAATAATATAAAAAAATATGGAATCTAACTTTTAGCGAAACTTACAGCTTATATGTATATACATTTTTTTTAAATTAAGATGATTTAAGCTAAAAGTAACATTAACACTGATCGAGTAAGCCGTTTCATAATACATTATTTCTTAATTCATTATTTATTTAGTATGAAACAAGTGTTTCAAAGAGATATTGTGCTGGATGTATATATTATGAGATCTAATGTGATATCTGTTACATTAAATTGACCCTGTTTGGCATACGTGGCATAAAACGAGAGAAAAAAAAACAACCGCCAATGATATTCTTTAATGAGGACTCATTGATTATTGTCGAATGTAGCGAATATTAAATGCTATGTAGGTGACATCGCGTTTTGAGACAACACGTCTGTTAAAAGTGTTGCCCGTCTCACGGACTCCGTCTTCCCTTCATTGTTGCTCACCCCAGGTACTGTGTCGTTCAGTGCCTCCCCGGCAGACAGAAGAAAATGAAGGACGCCGTCACGGCGGTGGAAGGCAGACACAACAAGGAAAGGGGAGAGGTGTGCCTGTTCCTGTCCATGAAGAGAAAGTCCTGGTTCGCCCTGGTGGAGGTCGTGCCGGATCGTCAGCTGGACACGAAAATAAGCGACAGGAAGGCTCAGGGATTCACGGTAATTCCCCCCCCCCCCCTTTTTCCAAGTTTTTTTTCAGCTGGACACGAAAATAAGCGACAGGAAGGCTCAGGGATTCCCGGTAATTCCCCCCCCCCCCTTTTTCCAATTTTTTTTTTCGATCTTAACTTTCAAATATTAGACTTATAGTCTAGACACTCTACTTGTCTTTGTCTGGCCCACCACATCACAGGCCAGGTGGAATTTCAGAATGCCACCATTCTAGTCTTCTTTGCACTTTCCCTTGGCCAGAATCCCTGTTGGTAGGCGTTGTCACATACTAATAAAAGGATGAGACTGAAGGGACTGTCCAACCCGGTTGTCATTTTTTCCCCTATACATCAAGGGGTGTCCTTTTTGCTCTACTGCATCGTTATTTGTTTGGGGAGTGGGCGCCAAAATCTTGACCCTCCTCCAAGGAAGCACTAACCCTAGTAACGCCACTGTGCCGCGTGAAGAGAATTTTGCGCAAATCCACCAGTGTTTGTAGAAGAGTTTTTCCAAGGTTTGTACTAAAAATCGCTCAAGTTTCTTTTAAAGGGACCTCCGCCAAATCTTCCACCGCCATCATTCTCTGCTGTAGCCTTCAAAAATAAAAAAAAAAATTAAAAAATAGCACTGCTGCTTTAAACGCGCCAAGTGTCTGGCAAATTTTTCCTTCAGCGAAGAACAAAATGACGTTTCTTAGGATTATTGTTGCGGCAATGGCTTATAAAGTAATGCATTTAAAAGTACAAAAATCAATCCAGTATAAATCAGATATTGAACAGATAGGGAGATGATATGCATACAAAAAAAAAAAAAAACGTACATTTGAAATAAATGGTACCATCAAAATTCCGTTCTCTAGAAATAATACATTTAATTGAAGCTTTCCCTTCCTATGAGTAAATGTTATGTCTTTACGAAAAAAATCGTTAAAAATAGAATAAAATATTGTGTTTAGTTCACAAGTTCACCAAACAAAACTGCCCCCCCCCCCAACCCAAACCCAACCACGTTGCATATTTCTGATGTCTTCTCCGCAGTATCTACCAAAGAAACAGGCGCCTGTACCGACCAACCAGCCTGCCCGGTTTTCCAGCCGGCGGATGCCACCCAGCAGGAAGAATCCAGTGGCCCAGAGGGAGGACAGCCTGGAGCTATGTGAAGGATCCACTTGGCTTGTGGATGTGGACGGCGACGTCAAGATCAGCGTGACCTCTGACCTGAGGGAAAACAACCAACTGAGGTACTTCTCGAGACTGGGCGAGTCCTTTAGGTGAGTTGAAGTAATAAGTCATTTAGGTGAGTTGAAGTAATAAGTCATTTAGGTGAGTTGAAGTGTTAAGTCTTTTAGGTGAGTTGAAGTGATAAGTCTTTTAGGTGAGTTGAAGTGTTAAGTCTTTTAGGTGAGTTGAAGTGATAAGTCTTTTAGGTGAGTTGAAGTAATACGTCATTTAGGTGAGTTGAAGTGATAAGTCTTTTAGGTGAGTTGAATTAATAAGCTATTTAGGTAAGTTGAAGTAATACGTTATTTTGGTGAGTTGAAAAAAAATGCTTATTTAGGTGAGTTGAAGGAATAAGTCATTTAGTGGGATTGAAGGTATGAGTCACTTTGGTAAGATGAAGCAATAGGTCATTTAACTGAGTTGAAAGAATAAGTCATATAAATAAGTCGAAGGAAAAAGTAATTTTGGGGAGTTAAAGGAATTAAGCCATTTAAATGAGTTGCAGAAATAAGTCATTTAAGGGACTATGACTAGAAGGAAAAAGACTTTTGATTTTTTGTTTGTGAGTAAATTTAATTTATTACTATACTAATTAATACTATCACGTTTGATCAGGGGCGTCATTTCAGAATATTTTTTTTCATGGGGTGGGGCAAAAAAAAAACTTTGCAGGCTTGTTGAGATGTTTATTTCTGGATCCGCCACCGTGCATAGCAATATGAAATAAGAATTGCCCGATTGTAATTTCTAATTTTGATTTTAAATGAAAGGATGTTCCTTCTTTTTCCTTTTCCTTATTTATTTTCTGATAAATTTCATTTTCTGTTGTTCTAGATGCTAATGCCAAGTGTGTCCTAGGTGCTGATACCAAAGTGGGGGGAAATCTTAAAAATTCGTGAAAAGATTGGGGTGTTGGGGGGGGGCAATGCTTCTTCCAACCTACCCAAATGACGTCCCTGAGTTGACTTTGTGTTTTACCATGTAGATTAACCTACGCTGTTTAATTTACACAAATTGGTTTGAATGCCATTAAACATTTATTTTTTTTAGTGAACAGTTACTTAACTTAAACATTCAGCACACTAACCAAATTTGTGTATATTTTGTTTCCTTACTTGGCGAGCATATTTTAGATATCCACTTGTTTGAATATAAAACAGAACGATATGAAACATTTTCGAATATAAAAGAACAGTTGGTAGATAATATATGTATACATAATCCATTTTTTCGTTTATATATATATATATATATATATATATATATATATATATATATATATATATATATATATATATATATATATATTTTTTTTTTCTCAAACAGATTTTTTTTTTTTTAGAACAGTTGGTATATAATATATGTATACATAATACATTTTTTCGTTTATATATATATATATATATATATATATATATATATATATATATATTTATTTATGTATACATGTATATTTGTTCTTTCGCAAACAGAACTTTCTTTTTTGAGCCGTTGGATGTCGACCCCCGAACCCTGGATGTCGTGGTCAACCTGATTCCGGTCGGGGTTCGCGATGAGCAGCTGAGGAACAGGATGACGTTCAGCTTCGAGATGGAGATTGAGACATCCCTGGTGGTGGAGTACCTGGTGCAGGAGAGCGTCCCCGAGGAGAAGAAGCCAGAGCCCAAGAAGGTAAGAGGATGCGTGTGATGTGGTGCGGGTATGAAGATGTTTGGTGTGGGGCTGGTATGGGTATCTTTGATGTGGTGCGGGTATGAGGATGTCTGATGTGGTGCGGGTATGAAGATGTCTGATGTGGTGCAAGTATGAGGATGCTTGATGCGTCTTTTGCATGACGATATCTGATTTGATGCACGCATGATGATGTTTCATTTGTACCACTTTGTAGGTTTCCGGAGAGTTAATATGTCTCTGTTTATGGGTAGGTTTTTAAAACACAAAGTCACCACATACATTTAAAGAAGAGGACTTTTTGAAAGGAGACTATTTTCTTAAAATTTATTTTGAAAATTTATTATTTTTTTTAACATTTTTCACCGTCAAATTTGAATTTTACCATATAAAGTTAGTACTTATTCAATTTTTGTTTAAAAAAAAAATTGCTATGGATTTCAAAACAACGTTTCCAGACACAAAACAAAAATAAAAAAACAACAAAAAAAAAAAAACATCCAGAAAAACAAACATATACATTTTGTTTAATATTTCTTTACTTTGAAGTACACATTTCCGAGTTTGTGAAATTAGCATGCCACATATTCTATCATGTGAATGGCCAATCTTTAGTCGCATAGTTGTGTGTTATAATTTTTCGAGGTATATTTCAATGTGATGTTATACACAAACAGCTTAGGATTTTTTCTTTTTTAAAAAAAAGGATCTAAAATGACAGCCAATGTTTACAATGAAGACACAATGTAGGGTGAAGGGCAGATGTTGACAATGTTTATCAAATCTTGATGATGCTATATTTGGTTAAGATCTATTTTAAAAAAAAAATGATTTCAGATTAAGATGTATGTTTGTTATATTTTTTTATTTTCCCCCAGGAAGTAACGTTTGAATTAGAACCGGAAGTACCCAAAGAAGAGGTTGTACTTCCGCCGCCACCATCTCCGAAATACAGGGAAATCCCGGCCAACGTCATGAAGAGGCTGACGCACACAAGTCGACCAATCAGAGTCCGTAAGTTTTATCACGTGACTGGGTCTAAACACTCAAGGATGAAACTAGAATCTGTTGAGAGTTGCTTTATTGATTTTCTTTTAAAGTTGCAATTTTTTTTTTTTTAGAATGATAACTTTAATTCCTTATTCGTTATTACTTTCTTCTCTTGCCTTAAGTTACTTTTTTTAAAATAAAAATATTTGCACTTGTAGATGTTGATTACATTAACATTATATAGTTCTAACTTCTAAAACACATTATCTCTAGGCAATTTTTTTTCTCTATCATTTCACTTCTGCTCATAATGTTATACTTACACGATTAACATTGGTGATATTTTTGCTTTTAATCCACAAATTCGTTATGACTTTGGGATTGCACGCTAAATGATATATTAAATTTAGATTTTGTTTTAGTGTCATTGTTACCCCTTTTCAGTGGCGTGTGAAGGGGGTGAGGAGGGGGGTGGTCTCTCCCCTCCCCCCACCCTCGTTAGGCACTTTTTTCTTGATATGGAGAAGGGCGCCACTTTTTGGCCAACAGCCAAGTTTATTTCGTGCCGAATTCCTGTCTCACCCAGTGTGGCACTGACTGTGAGCTGCGCCACACTCCCTTTAAAAATCCACCAAACCAGTAACTAGATTATGGTTAAACAATCCTATAGTCCCTTAAGAGAGATCTCTGTTTCAGGTAACACGCTCTCAGCATGCGGGTTTCTTTTAATCCTATAGTCCTTTAAGAGGAATCTCTGTTTCAGGTAACACGCTCTCAGCATGCGGGTTTCTTTTAATCCTATAGTCCCTTAAGAGGAATCTCTGTTTCAGGTAACACGCTCTCAGCATGCGGGTTTCTTTTAATCCTATAGTCCTTTAAGAGTATCTCTGTTTCAGGTAACACGCTCTCAGCATGCGGGTTTCTTTTAATCCTATAGTCCTTTAAGAGAAATCTCTGTTTCAGGTAACACGCTCTCAGCATGCGGGTTTCTTTTCAATTAAAATAGTTGTTAGTAAATATATTATAGAAATGGATGTTCTCGCAATGACGAACATAAAGATGCAAAAGTAAATATAGGATAAGACAAGATGAGGTTCATTGATTAATCCAAGCAAACGAAAATGTTTTTCATTACATTATACATAATGATCGTATTCGACGCATTCATAAAGGCATGCTTTAAGCCACTCAGCTTTGCAACTCAGCTTATTTTACACTTTTAGCCATTAAAACACGAAGAATCAGCCATCATATTAAAACGCGTGTTTAAAATGAAGTCCTTTAATGATACAGAATGTCTTAATGAAGGATCATTTCTATTTGCTAACCACTGTTACTTTTGTTAAACCAAGGCTATGAATAGAATTTAATGAATTATATTGGACTTATTAAGTTACGTGTACATATATATATAATGTGTAATATATATATATAATGTGTAACACATATATATATAATCTTACAAAGCGTGTTTTTGTAATTGATAATTTTTTTTTTACAAGTGATTTTCTTGACGTATAGTTAATCTTGAAATTGAATGCAGTAAAAAGATATGAGTAGCGTTGATTGGCACCGAGATTTTCATCTCGCCTAATCTACATAATATCATATTTATTTATACTAGAGAAACTCCACTTATGGCAAGGTATGTTGTACCTCTCATTGTCTCACAATTGTAAAAACCTCACTAAAATAATTAAGCTATCATTGCAAGATTTGAAAAATTAAGCGAACACGTATATTATATGATTAAAAAATAAATAAAAATGAAAGTATCATTTTGTGAAAAAATAAAATATATTGAAACAAAATTATTGGTAAAAATAACGTTGAGATTTATTTTTTTTAAAATTACAATTTTGAATATGTTAAATTTTGTTTATTAACGACTGTTGTCAGTAATTAAGGTTATCTTCTATGCTACCTAGCGAGTAAGTCACTCATCTGTGAAGAGAGCGAGCTCGATAAGAAAACATCTACAACAAAAAATGACAGGTTTTAGTGGAGCTGGATTTACTTAGAAATTTTAGATATTGTTTTTAAAAGTTACTACACCATCACCAGTGATAGCGATTAGATAGCTCCGTATTTGTGTGTCTGTGAGTTAAAAAAAAAAATATCTGTATGTGTCTGTTCATGTGTGAAATGTCTTGGTATGAAATACGTGTGTCTGAAATCATTGCTTGTCTCTCTGTGTGGGGAAATCCGTCTGTGTCTGTGTTAGCCCTTGTGTAGTGTTTTTTTTTTTTCCTCGGGGAGTCGAAACACATTTCTAGCAATATTATAGTCACTTTAATTTCTGTGGTTATCACACGCACATATTTTCTAGACGTGATTCACATATCGAACAAAAAAGGACAATTCGTAGAAAGTAAACAGATAAACTGTAGATCAACGTTTCCCCCAAATGGCTGGTCCGTGGGCCGGCACATGCCCACGGAAATTACGCTGCCGGTCTGCACAAAAAGAAAATATAACGAATAAATCTGGCACAGGTCTATGGGTTTTTTTTTTTAGAAGCCTGTCCACTGGTCCGCGAAAGTTAAAACTTTGGGAGCGACTTGCTGTATATTATTTGACTAGGTCCGGAGATTGTTTAACAACAGTTTGACGTCGTTCAAACATGATATTTATTTTTTTCGAACAAGCCATAAATGATGAATCATCATTCCTTGAGGTCTCTGACGTCTTAAATAGCTGAGACTTGGTTCAACCCCATGTGAAAGAAATCTTCACAACACGGTAGTTTTTAAGCTTGAGTGGTGACACCAAACAATAAAACACACGTTTCGCTTGAATGACTTCTTCCCGCAACGGCAATAATCATTTTAAGAAAAAAAAAAAAAAAAAACCACACACCGGGAAAAAAAAAAAATCTTGGTTCAACCCCATATGAAAGAAATCTCCACAACACGGTAGTTTTTAAGCTTGAGTGGTGACACCAAACAAAAAAACACACGTTTCGCTTGAATGACTTCTCCCCGCAACGGCAATAATCATTTTAAGAAAAAAAAAAAAAAAAACCACACACAGGGAAATAAGACAATGTGCTTGAGAAGTCGTTCAGCCACGGCAGCCTGTTATACTGCTTACTTTAAGCTTCAACATGTTCTGACTTTAGTTTGAGAGGTACAATCTTTTTGCCGATAAAGGGATTGGAGTTAAATGCAGTGTAGTAAAAAAATATATATATAAATTCTTTCTTTCTTTTTTTTTTCTGTTCATAGTAATTTTGAAAAATTAAATTCATATGGGGATGTAATAAAGTAGATAAGTTAAAACTAAATTTATTTGGACTTTTTAAAAATATGCATCGAACAATTGTATCATGACTTCTAAATAACATTATTTGAATGGGGATAAAAGATCAGAGGATTGCATGGGATTTAATAAAGTAAACATTTCACTGTTGGTCCTCTCATTATCATCTTGGTCCTCTCCTTATCATGCTGGTTGTCTCCTTACCATGTTGGTCCTCTCCTTATCATGCTGATCCTCTCAATTAGCATGTCGGTCCTCTGCCTTATCATGTTGACAAAATGGCTGGTCTTCCTAATAAAATCTCTCCTATTCAACGCCAGAGACGCCCCGGGTGCCCATCTACCAGAGACCCTTGCCCACTCGGTCCATTCCCGGTTGGTACAGAACTATTGATGGTCGCTCTTGTTTTGTACCCATTTGGATGTATTTTTATTTGTACCGGTATTGCATTACTGATCGTACCTCTTGTTTTGTGTTCGTGTTGGCATTACTTCGCTGATGGTTCATCCTATTTGCAGCCACCTTTATATATATCATTCGTATCAATTTTATTTTACTGAACGATTTCCTTGTTCTTTTGTTGTTGTTTTTTCCCCATGGTTTCCCCATCTGTATGTTGTGCGTGCTCGGCATTATTTTAACATATAGTCTCCTTGTTCTGACTAGCAGGCCCACACGTCATTCTGACTATCAGGCCCACACGTCATTCTGACTAGCAGGCCCACACGTCATTCTGACAAGCAGGCCCACACGTCATTCGGACCAACAGGCCCACACGTCATTCTGACAAGCAGGCCCACACGTCATTCCGCCTAACAGGCCCACACGTCATTCCGCCTAACAGGCCCACCAGTCACACGTGTTGCTGTACACCGCTTCAATATTGAAGATTCCACTGAATATCCCTATAAAAAAAAACCCATATGTTTGTTTCTGTGTTTAGTCAAACTAGCGCTAAGTTGTCTATCAACACCAATGGTCCTTCGTGTATGTGATTATGTAGTCTGTCATCTTATACTCGTATGATAATGTTTATAATTTTCAATATCATACTGCTATGGCCGTGAGGTTGGGAAGGGAACCTCAATATAATAAAAAATAACCATTTTTTTTTTTGGTTTTTTTTGCTGGCATAGAAGCTCTCATCGTTTGTGACATTACATGCCGAATTCGTTCATTTCATAATTGTACATTGACTGTTGTAATTTATTTTAATTAACAAAGAAGACGGAAAAAAAAGTACTTTGCCTATTGTAAGTCAAGGCTCTGGCTTTTGACCGATACATATCACATTTTTTGTGCTGTTGTGTGTGTGTAAATGCTTGGGTCACCCCCTCCGCATTAATTTTTTTCCTTAAACAACAGTGTTTTTTTTTTCTTTTATAGCTAAAAAGATAAACATTTGTTTTCTCCATTATTCGCTAATTTCGTCATAACTAATCATTCCCCTCAAGATCTTAAATGAGTTTTAAAAGTAAAAAACAAAATTAAAAAAAAAAAATATTAAAAAGAACACACAAAAAAAACTATCAAATGTATTTTAAAAATTATTGACAGACAACTGAGTACACCAGTTGTAATTTTTTTACATGGGAAGTAAGCAGGTAAACCATGATTTGGCGATTTTCAATTTTGTTGTTGCTTCCCTTGACTAACTCGCGCATTTCCGATTCTGTTTAAAATTCCTGCAATTCTAAATTTTTAGCCAAGGCTTAAAGCTCGCGTTGCCTCAGAGATTTTTATAACTTTGTTTTGAAGTAATTAATTGATTTTATCTTTCAGAATATTGAGGTGAATCAAAAACCGATTGCATTTTTTTTTTTGCCATTCTATAGATATATATTCTTGTCACTAATTTAATCTTTTAAAATTAAAATAATAATACTAATAATACTACTAATAATAATAATAATAATAATAATAATAATAATAATAGTAATAATAATATTAATAATACTTCTATTAGTTTCATTACTTTCTGTTCAATTATATCGTATGTAAATTTTTGAATTAATTAAACAAATTAACGTTATTATTCTGTCTAATCCCGTTAAGCTTTTCAGAAAAAAAAAATCCCTATAAAACATTTATACGTAAAATTAAATGCTTTACATTGCCGGAAGTAATTCGAGTATATATATATTACATAAACGTGTGTAAATATTTTGTTTATATCAGTACTTAAAAAAAAATAGGAATATTTATTTTAATGAATTATAATAAGTATATAGCTTAGAATTGATTTGTAACTGTTGCGGGTAGGTAAAATTTGGACGCGTTGAAACTTACTGCACTAAGTTATTCTTTTAAAATTGTTCATTTGCTTAAAAAAGCACATTACGTTATAGTTATAGAAACCGTTATATTATTAACAAAAAATGACACGCATTTTCCTTTCAGTAATTGTGCAAATTTGCTTTTTATTATTTTAATAAAAAAATATACATGAATCATAATAAATAGTGGCAACACGAAATACTGTATATCTGAAATTATGTTATCTTTAAGTAAAGAAGAAAAAAGATTATCTACACGAAATCAAACTTTTAAATTGAACAGGCGAAATAGAATTGTTTATTCCAAGAAATGTCGTTGTGTACATGCTAGCGGTAAGCAATCTAGTCTTAGAAGTAGCTCTTAATAAACACAGTCTTGTTCCGTGTCCTACAGCTGACAGAGAATCCAGGGCCCTCTCCGGGAAGTCCCTGATGACGCTGGCCAGGATTGTGCCCGAGGGCCTGACCCTGGCCGTCCACCTCCAGCTTCCAGACTCTACCATCACGGGCATCGGCTTCGACGCCCTCAGCAACAGTCTGAACATGTCCGACGTGTCTTACAAGATATTACTGCACTGGAAGAGAAAGGTTGTGAACTGATTTCTGTTTACCGTATAAATGCATGTGACAATGTTAGTTTATAACTACACCGTAATTCAATTAAAGGTTTACATCCATCCGTGTGGCACAACAGTACATGTATAGGGCTTTGGCATGCCTCACCACTTCCTTCCACTCAGACCTAATCGATGCTTTTCTTTGCCATGCTTAGAGTCATAGCTGCTGTAGATCTTTTCCCCACATCTTCCATCCATCTGAGCCTAGGTCTGCCTTTGCGTTGTTTTCCTCTGTGGTTTTGATGGTGCACCCTCTTCACTCGTCTGTCATTTTGGCATTCCTCCTAAATGACCAGTCCAGCGTAGACTACCCTTTTTAAATTAATGCATGCTTTTAGCCTGGTATCCTTATATAGACTATACAATTCCTGTTTGGTTCGTATTCTCCATCCACATTTATCCCTTATTGGACTATAAATTTTCCTGAGAACTTTTCTCTCCCGTGTGTTTAATAGGTTTTCTGCCATTCAAAAAAAAATAAAAAAATAAAAATTTAATATAAGTTAACAATTTTAAAAAACCCATACAATTTTAGATAAAATATGACACCATTTTAATCTACTTTCAAGGAAACAATGCCCGGTTAAGCGCTCACTATGTTTCGACAATGTTAATTATTGAGACAATTCATCACAGAAACCATAGCATGCGTTCACTCTAAATGGCAAGTCAGTTGTTCATAATGTTATCCTTTAAAAATGAAGATACCTCACTTGTAAATTATCAGAGTTACTCTAAATTAAGACAAGATACTCTCCCAACAGATTTGCCTATAACGAAAAACATTGTTTTAAACTTAACCCAGCTCACTCACTGACTCTTCTAAAGTAAAAAATATTATAAGAACGATCGTGTTGACTGACAGGCTTTGACAGTTGGATCTGGCCAGGGTGTATGTCGTAAGTTAGAAAAATAAAAGGAAGACTACCACACCTGTAGTTTCATTGTAATTTAAATTTATTTTTTTTTTTTAAATTTTAAACAAAACTACGATGTTGTGCTATGAAAATGACGTACAACTTGATGTTTTCACAGTGCAAAGACAAACAGACAGGGGCAATCACCCAGCTGACGGATGCTTTGAAGGAGATGAATTATCCCGACATTGCCGCTGCCATCCTGGACTGCCACAACCACAACAAGGAGTTCACTCCGGACTGTGTCTCACACTTTGACTTGTATGGCAGGGTGGCCGCCATGACGTAACGTGAGGGGAGGGGAGTGATGGCGGAGTGGGAGTGTGGACGCCATGACGCCATGGGAGTGTAGTGATGGGGAACTGGGAGGGTGTACGCTTTGACGTAATTGTAAGGGATGTTTGCAATGATGTACTGTGAGGGTGCCGAAGAAGTAACGCGACTATGTGTATACGATGTAAGCAGAGGTGGCCATGACGTCATAGGAGGGCGGCAACAATTTAAAGTGAGGGTGGCGGCCATGGCGTAACTGGACGGATGCGATGTAATGGGAGGGCAGTCATGACATAATAATATGTCCGGTTCCATGACGTCCAAAGGGAAAGCCGCTATGACGTAATGTGAGTGGTGGGGGGGGGGGAATGAGGTAATGGGAGGATGTCCTTAAAGCAATGACAAGGTCCCCACTACGTAATTAGAGGGTGCCCACTACGTAATGAGAGAGTGCCCATAACGTAATGAGAGAGTGCCCATAACGTAATGAGTGAGTGCCCATAACGTAATGAGAGAGTGCTCATAACGTAATGAGAGAGTGCCCATAACGTAATGAAATGGTGCACATAACGTAATGAGAGAGTGCCCATAACGTAATGAGATGGTGCACATAACGTAATGAGAGGGTGCCCATAACGTAATGAGAGGGTGCCCATAACGTAATGAGAGGGTGCCCATAACGTAATGAGATGGTGCACATAACGTAATGAGAGGGTGCCCACTACGTAATGAGAGAGTGCCCATAACGTAATGAGAGAGTGCCCATAACGTAATGAGAGAGTGCCCATAACGTAATGAGAGAGTGCCCATAACGTAATGAGAGAGTGCCCATAACGTAATGAGATGGTGCACATAACGTAATGAGAGGGTGCCCATAAATTAATGGTAGGATGGCTGTGACGTCATGTCTGTATGACCATAACGTAATAGATACATGAATGTGATATAATGTGGATCGCCATGACTTACTGTGAAAGGTGGCTATGACGTAATTCAATTTTACGCCATGACATAGCGGTAGCATTGTCATGACATAAAAGAAGGGTGATCATGTATATTTCCATTTTAAGCCAAACAAAATAAATAAATAAATAAATAAAAGGTGATAGATAAGCCATATTGCTGAGGTCAATAAATCTATTGTTGGTATTGAAAAGCTAAGGTTCGACCTATTATTTTAAGACATATGTCTGTAATAAATTAATTCCCTTATGTAAATATACAATTTATGGACAAAAAGATAATGGCAAAATCAAAGTCTATCGCAATCGATCCTCACATTTCCATCATTTCAAGAAAGGTTGTTTTTATTTATTTTTAATAACATTTAATTTTTTTGTTTTATTTTTAAAAAAAAATAATTAATTAACAATGTTTAATAATTTCTCTTCATAAACGGGCAAGTGCCATCCACGAACAGCAATAACAATTAATTGTACTGTTAATTAACAGAAACACCATAGTCAGTGCATTTTTTTTTTAATGTTTCAAGTGCAATTAATACCTACTTGACTCTAGCCGGTCTTCTGCTCTGATGCATCGCAGTAGGGTCGCACTCGTAACGTAAGATACATTTATGTACTATATCCTCACTGTTTATTAAATATATATAATAAAAATAAATTATTTTTTTTAAATCCACTATTGAAAATAGTAAAAACATGTCCAAACAAATTATTTAAAAATTATTTTAAAAAAAATTATATTCTGTAATGTAATTTGTAGGATTATGAGTGGCTCGTTTTAAACAAATATCCACAGTGGATCACACTGTGGTTTTAGACGGCTCATATTATTTTGTATGCTGTCGTCTATTTCTTGCCCCCCCCCCCCCCCCCCCCCCCCCCCCGCCCCCGATTAAAAAATTCACAACAAATATTCAAATAATTCAAATCCATCTGATTTCTGTATTATAATTCCATCGCCATTAAGACTCACTTTCGGCAACAATATAAAATTATTCATTGTTCCACGATCGAGGGATAGGAGTTATCGGTCCTATCGGGTGTTCTACCCAAAATGAAATGCACACCAGTATGTAGCATATCGAGTATAGCAAGTAACTTAAGACTAGAATGTACAATCCCCTAGGATTAACATTCCCAGTGATCCTCATGCTACAAAAACAAAACAAAACAAAAAACAACAAAAAAAGAACCAAAAAAAGTTGAATTTTTTTTTTTATGGGTACATTGTCATAGCGACATTTACACTGCTTTCTACCAAATGTCAAAATTGCTTTGTAACATAATATTATTTTTTTTTTTACAAATAAAATAATTCATGTGTTGGCATATTTAAAATCCGTCCATTTCTTCGTTGTAACACAAGCATTTGATCACCTGTGGAGTATTAGCAGGTATCGCTGTGATAAAGTCTTGTCTTGCTTGCATTCATTAACCTGTATTTTAACGATTGAATTGTATGTGTAAGTTATTTAATGAAATACATGTGGGGTTTTTGTTGTTGAAAAATATTAAATTGGCAATGATTTATTTCATCGGCGAAAAATTTGTTTGTATTTCTTCTGTTCGTTATATGTATCTTTTATACTGCTGTTTTTGTTATAGCGCTGTTTTTTGTTATTCCGTTGTTGTTGTTTTTTTTTTTTTTTTTTGGTTTTCCTGTGGTTTTGTACAATTAAAAGTCTTAATAGGTTGTTTTTTGAAGAAGAAATCGAAATAAAACCGCAGATTCGTAATTCTTTTTTTTTTTTTTTTTTTGTTTTTTTTTTTTTTTTTTTTTTTTTTTTTTTTTTTTTTTTTTTTTTTTGTTATTTTGTTGTTTTTGTTTTTTTTTTTTTTTCTGGTATCACTGTGGTATTGTACAAGTAAAAGTCTTAATAGGTTGTATTTAGAAGAAGCAATCGAAATAACAGCGCAGATTCGTAATTCTTTCGAAAGAATTGTTGACTCCAAACATTTTTATGTATAATAATATGTTTTATATGATAATTCAAGAATTTAATTAGCCAATAGTATTTTTTTTTTTAATCTGGAACATTTCTCTACTAACCCTAACGCCTCTCTTAACTGCACAAACCTTAGATTCGGTTTGCTTGACACTTGACACACCTTAGGTTCGGTTTGCTTGAAACTTGACAAACCTTAGGTTCGGTTTGCTTGAAACTTGACAAACCTTAGGTTCGGTTTGCTTGACACTTGACAAACCTTAGGTTCGGTTTGCTTGACACTTGACAAACCTTAGGTTCGGTTTTCTCTGCACTTAATAAAGTCATGAAATCTTAATGGGCATGAAGTGAATACAAAAGTGAATGTTATTTAGTAATATCTGTCATCAATTTTTAAAAAGTGAAATACTTTCGGGTATTCGAACACCCCCCCTCCCCCCCCCCCCCCCCCTCCCCCAACCCTAACATTTTTTTTTTCGCCAACACTACATATAGTTTATTTTAATGCCTTTTAAGACAGGTTTGAGCCGGGTACTTTCCCCGGGTACCCGGATTAGCCGAACATTATTATAGCCCACCCGTCGCATACCCGGACCCGGCAAAAAAAAACGGAATCCGTTTAGGATTTTCAAAAACTGGAGTTAACTTCTCATTTTCTGTGATTTATTCCACCCAATGTTAAGAAAGAAAGAATGAACACATCATTTCTTTTTTTGGTTACATACATTTATTTTATATTTTCCCCGAATTAAAAAAAACATTAATATTTGCTGCTTATAATACATTTGATGCCCTAGCGTTAATGCCGTATTTCGCTATATTTTTTGTGACGATGGGGTGGGCTTGGGAGGCCGAAATACACATGGCCTGGTATTATTCTTCAAGGATTTATAAGCTGGTACCCAACAGCAAATCGCCTCCTCCACGCCGCTGAATAACCCAAAGGAACATCATGAGGATGATACACCTTGGCATCAGTGGCGTCGCTGAAGTTGTCGGAATGTTTCATTGTATCAATGTTATCCGCCTTTCGGGACTCCAACTCCTAGGTTTGATTTCAGAGTTTCCTTCTCTTAGATGAGTTGCCATCCAAGGCTGACGCGTCCCATCCACCCTGGGTTTTTGCTTGACTGGGTTAGGGTTAGGGACTCCAGACCACCAACTTGAGTTTTGCTCAGTTTAGTCCACCCAGCACCCTATTATGTATGTATATGTATGGCATCTTTCCGTCTACGGGAGACGATAGATTATCTTTATTGCTTGCAGCTCTTGGTGTGGCTGGTGAGACCAATCCTCGAATGGCAGTCTCTGTTACATTTCCCACACACGAATGCGGTGGAGCAGTATTTACCGGCCTTCCTCCTCGCTCTTTTAGCAGCTGTTTCCGCCCTGTTTTGATCCTCGGCATGTAGTGATCCTGCCTTCACGATGCCCCGCCATGAGGATCAATCCTCTGCCAACTCCTCCCAGTTTGAGATGTCGATGTTAGAGGACTTCATTTCTCTGTTACATATGTCTAAGTATCTCAGACGAGGCACCCTATTGTGCACGTGTATTTAACATATAGCAAGGTTTATTTAATATATATCATGATCATGGGCGCCCGCAGAAAACTTTCTAGGGGGGGGGGGCAAAAAAATCGATTAACTTTCCAGGGGGGGCAAATTTTTTTTAGTAATGTTTTAATGAAGTTTTAATTTACTGTAGCGTATTTGTATGGTCAACGAACGGACAGGACATCAGCTTAGATACTTTCTCTTTATTTTCTCTTTACTTTAATAAATTTTGTGTCTATTTTTGTCTAAAAAAAATTTATCCCCACCTTGCCCCTACCTGCGGGCGCCCATGATCATGGCGTGTTTAACGTAAAGCAGGATATATGTAACATGTCGAACAATGTTTTTAACATGTGGCAGGTGAAGTTAACATACACCATGATGTATTTAACACATAGCAACGTGTGTTTAAAATAAAGCATGGTGTGTTTAACACATAGCCCGGTGTATTTAACGTATCGCATTGTGTATTTATTGTTGTCCGGATAAACGAGTTGTTGGGAAATCGTTGTATGGATGATCGACGTTGTCCAGCATCTCTTTGAAGTGTTTTTATTGATTTCATGTGCTACGGAAACTTCAATAGTGTTTGGTGTTGCCATTAGCGTGGTAGCTAAAGGGGAAATTTTGAAAAGTCGAGACGAGGCCTAGGTTGTCGCCTCATGAAGAAAATTGTAAGACAGGCGCCTATCTCACCGCTTGCTGTTGTTATCTATCGGTGTCAGATGAGGAGATAACACACACAGGTCTTTAAACACAGTCTCTGGGCCCGGGACCTGAGACGTGTCTTTAAAAGAGCGAACTTTTATAATTTTACCCTCCCCCCCCCTCCCCCCCCCCCCCCCCCCCCTCGCATAGGGTGGCACAATTAAATAACACGTGTTACTTTTTATTTCTTCCTCGATTTCTAAAATGTGGGGTGAATGGTTTGGTAATTTAAATTGTTATGAACGATCTGTGTTATTTGGGTTTCAATTCTTTTTATTGTGTATGATTCTGTGTGTTGTAATGTAATGTGTTTAGTAAAATCAAGATACATGTTGCAATTGTCAAAAACAACTCTGATGTTAAGTTAGATTGAGTTAAAAGTAGTGTTTGTGGGAAAAGTCAAATGCTTAATTAGAAAAAAATTTGCCAGTTGTGATTAAGTAATATGTGACGTTTAGTTGGTAACAATTCTAAGTTTTGTTTTCTTAATTTTTAAAATATTATGATTTAAAACATTGTAATTTTCTTTCAGTCTAGATGTAAAAGGCCTCTATTTCAATGTAAAAAAAAAAAAAAACTAATAGTTCTTTTTCCAGCAATGGATCATTTTTTAATAAAATCTACATTTATTTACGCCCCCTTTTTTAAGAAAACATATTTTCGCGGAAATGTGTCCCAGTTTCTAAAGCTCATCAAGATAAAAGAGATTATTTTTTTTCTAACTTGAGACAAGGATAAAGACATTATCACATGACATGAAGTAGGGGAGCCAAAAAAGGACAAGGTCACCACAGGTTAAGGTCTAGTACAAGATGCCTGGATACTGGGAACTGGCGGTAAATGATAAAACTATCCATCCATCCCTGTGGCGCTTAAGCCCATGTAGGGCTCGGGCCCCGCCTAACAACTTCCTTCCACTCAGACCTAACCTAAATGATAGAACTGGCCCGCGTATCTTTGTCAAATAGATTAAGACGTTGTTTGTTTTTGATTGCTGTAGCTTAGTGGGAGTGATCGTAGCTGGTCTTCGCTCGCTCCCCCCCCCCGTCTCGCGCCCACGCGCAGGTTTTGAACCTCCCAGGATGGCGGTAAAGATTTGTTTGCCACCCCCTTCAACGAAAATGCAACTCTTCCATATAAGTTGATTTGAATTTATCTAAATGATTTTGAATCCGATTATTTAAATGTTCTCTAAGTAAATGTGTACCCACCAGCCGAGTGGACGCCCTATGCGGTTATCGAAGGTTCTGTCCTTGATCAACCAAAACCACTATGCCTTCAGACTATACATAGACATGAGCCATGAACAATACTCAA
Organism: Lymnaea stagnalis; assembly: GCA_964033795.1. Lineage (NCBI taxonomy): Eukaryota > Metazoa > Mollusca > Gastropoda > Lymnaeidae > Lymnaea > Lymnaea stagnalis. The sequence goes on along the minus strand of CAXITT010000046.1, from coordinate 1,017,265 downwards.
TACAAAGTATATTAATGTGAAAGAAAATATGCCGTCCCAAAATAAGTGTCCCACGGGGCAAAGGACCCCCCTCCGCCCCCTCTTGCAACGCTTGATAACCAACCCATTTAAGAATAACCATGATCAACCAGAGTTAAGGTCCTGACACTACCAGGGGCAGTAATTACACATACCATAAAACATGTATACTACTTCCGATACGTCAAGGGGGGTAATCTCTGAGCTCGTTCCGTTATCATGTCCTACTGATGTGTTAAGTAACCGTGTAATCTCCCTCGAACGGCTCTAAGATAATATTTTATCTTGTTATAAAGCATTATGTGGGTGATCATGTCTCTAATTGCTCCTATCCGTAGCAGCTTGGCTTCGCTATACCTTGTCGTAGCAGCTTGGCATCGCTATACCTTGGCGTAGCAGCTTGGCTTCGCTATACCTTGGCGTAGCAGCTTGGCGTTGCTATAACTTGGCGTTGCTATAACTTGGCGTAGCAGCTTGGCTTCGCTATACGTTGGCGTAGCAGCTTGGCGTCTCTATACTTTTGCGTAGTAGCTTGGCGTGGCTATAATTTGGCGTAGCACCTTGGCGTCTCTATACTTTTGCGTAGTAGCTTGGCGTGGCTATAACTTGGCGTAGCAGCTTGGCGTTGCTATACTTTGGCGTAGTAGCTTGGCGTGGCTATAACTTGGCGTAGCAGCTTGGCGTCGTTATACTTTGACGTAGCAGCTTGGCGTGGCTATACTTTGGCGTAGCAGCTTGGCGTCGCTATACTTTGGCGTAGGAGCTTGGGGTCGCTATACGTTGGCGTAGCAGCTAGGCGTCGCTATACCTCGGCGTAGCAGCTTGGCTGTGCTTTACATGGGCGTAGAAGACAGTGCTGAGAAATTGCAGCTCAACATTTTTTTTTAATACGATCCGAAAACATGCACTCATCTGTATTTTATATAACACCATTATCACATGATCTCCGTCGCGGGATTATTTCGTCGGTGTTTTGTTGTTTTTGGTTTGCTGTTGTTGTTGTTGTTCTTCAAAGTTTTGCAAAACAGATATCTTCAATGAAGCATAAAAAATATTAACGACAATGAAAATAGCTTGTTATAGAGAAATCTTACATTGTTCCGGAACGAACAATAGAAAGAAAAAAAACAAAACAATGTCAATAGATAAAGTTAATTCTTCAAGATATAGTTGTTTTTTTTTTCATTACACAGATTGGCCTCTAGGCCCATCAGCTCAGATCAAGTCGTAGTATCTTTTCCTGCCAGGCAACCGATGGTAGGAAAACAATGTCACAGGAAAAAAAAAGTCACAGGAAAAAAAAGTCACTGGAAAAACAAGTCGCCTGGTCTCTCGTCATGGTTGAGAAGATCATTGGAATAATGAGAGAGCTGCAAGGCCGAGATACCTAAAGGGGAGACCTTGAGGAGATTATCACAAAATAGTAGTAAATCTGTAGCCTAACCTCATCCCCACTTTAAAAAAAAACACAACCCCCCCCCCACCCGAAATACAAAAACACTAACAACAAACAACAAACAAGTAACACACCTAATGAAGAAAACGCCGTACAAACAAACTTCATATCGGCAAACCCATTAATATTGATGCCGTACTTCAGCCGGAAAACCCATTAATATTGATGCCGTACTTCAGCCGGCAAACCCATTAATATTGATGCCGTACTTCAGCCGGCAAACCCATTAATATTGATGCAGTACTTCAGCCGGCAAACCCATTAATATTGATGCCGTACTTCAGCCGGCAAACCCATTAATATTGATGCAGTACTTCAGCCGGCAAACCCATTAATATTGATGCAGTACTTCAGCCGGCAAACCCATTAATATTGATGCCGTACTTCAGCCGTGCGTCGATTGGCGTGAATTTCCCACTTTGAGCCTTCATAACATCAGATAAGTACCTGGTGTTACATAGCTTCTAATAGCCGGTGATTAAACAGAAATACGGTCAGTAAAAGTATTTAGAGATTATACAAACCACTAGCTGATGATCATGCGAAAAGAAACAAAAATGAGTTAGGGCCAATACTATGCTAAAACATGATGATTATAAAGAAGTGTAGTTAGTGATAATGTAGTTAGTGATAATACATAGAACTCACTCACTACCTGATGATTACACAGACATGTAATAAGTGGTTACACATACTTGTATCTGATGAGTAAACATAAAGGTACCTAGTCGTTATACATGCTAAATAAAGATTAGTTCGTGGCAACAAGCGGGTATTTTTTTTTATCTATATTTATACATGCGAGCAGTTCTTGTCACATAAAGAGAAGGCTCTGAACTCAAATTATTTTATTTCCTTATAAACTTTATATCTAAAAAAAGTTTTTAGACTCATCAATAGGTGTGTCACTCCTCCCCCTCCACCCCCCCCCCCCAATCTGCACGTAAGCCAGAAAAACAATTGATACTTAAAATTTTATCACGGCGTTTCTCCGAAACTACTCTTTTTTTTATATCTAAAAACTATTTCAAATACAATTGATTAGACTTTCTCAAAAGTATCAATAGAATCTGTTTCCACTCGTGCTGGTGAATTCTTTAAAAGATAAACATAAAAAAAAATAATAATAAATCAACCTATAGATGAACAAAAGTAGAGATAGTGATTGGTAGCATGGGCGCCCGCAGGTAGGGGCAAGGTGGGGCACTTGCCCCCCCCCCCGGATTGATTGGATAAAAAAAAATTAGACAAAAATAGACACAAAATGTATTAAAGTAAAGAGAAAATAAAGAGAAAGTAACTAAGCTGATATCCTGTCCGTTCGTTCACCATACAAATACGCTACAGTAAATTAAAACTATATTAAAACATTACTAAAAATGTTTGGGAATTTAATCGTTTTTTTTGCCCCCCCCCCCCCCCCAGAAAGTTTTCTGCGGGCGCCCATGATTGGTAGGGACAGGATAAGATATTTCTTACTGGTGAGGGATACGTCGCGTTTCATTCAAACATTAATTCGGCAGTAGCTGCGAAGTTGATTAAAGGCCAAGCCAATCACTTGAACGGATAACCATAAGGTCAAACGCATCTATCGTAGTTTTCACAGAAAATCCAGAAGTACTTTGAAAGTCAGTGTTTGTCAATGTGAATTTTTGAACTTGATAAAACACTAGTAGTGAGATGAAGGATTGTTAAAGGTTAAGTTCAAGTGGGCTGCTAACTTGACAGTAACATTCGGTATGGCCTGCTAACTGGAGAGTGACATTATATGTGGCCTACTAAGACAGTAACTTTCTGTGTGGCCTGCTAACTAGACAGTAACATTCTGTGTGGCCTACTAACTAAGATAGTGACATTATATGTGGCCTACTAAGACAGTAACATTCTGTGTGGCCTACTAACTAAGATAGTGACATTATATGTGGCCTACTAAGACAGTAACATTCTGTGTGGCCTACTAACTAGGATAGTGACATTATATGTGGCCTACTAAGACAGTAACATTCTGTTTAACCTGCTAACTTGACAGTAACATTCTATGTGGCCTACTAACTAAGATAGTGACATTATATGTGACCTACTAAGACAGTAACATTCTGTGTAACCTGCTAACTTGACAGTAACATTCTGTGTGGCCTACTAACTAGGATAGTGACATTATATGTGGCCTACTAAGACAGTAACATTCTCTGTAACCTGCTAACTTGACAGTAACATTCTGTGTGGCCTACTAACTAAGATAGTGACATTATATGTGGCCTACTAACTTGACAGTAACATTCTGTGTGGCCTACTAACTAAGATAGTGACATTATATGTGGCCTGCTAACTTGACAGTAACATTCTGTGTGGTCTACTAACTAAGATAGTGACATTATATGTGTCCTACTAAGACAGTAACATTCTGTGTAACCTGCTAACTTGACAGTAACATTCTGTGTGGCCTACTAACTAGGATAGTGACATTATATGTGGCCTACTAAGACAGTAACATTCTGTGTGGCCTGCTAACTTGACAGTAACATTCTGTGTGGCCTACTAACTAAGATAGTGACATTATATGTGGCCTACTAAGACAGTAACATTCTGTGTGGCCTGCTAACTTGACAGTAACATTCTTTGTGGCCTACTAACTAAGATAGTGACATTATATGTGGCCTACTAAGACAGTAACATTCTGTGTAACCAGCTAATTTGACAGTAACATTCTGTGTGGCCTACTATTCTGTGTAACCTGCTAACTAGACAGTAGCATTGTGTGTGACATCCGAATGGCATTGTGTCAAAATGGACCAAGACACGCAGCGCCGCCATTCGCACCCGGTTCCCATTAGACTCAATGCTATTCGGATGTCATTTGTGGTCGTTTATTTTAGTTAAACTGAAGAAGTGAGTTTACAAAAATATAGTCCATTCAATTTTCTTTCATTTGATACCTCATGTCGTCTTATAAACCCAACAATAATATTTTAAATACCTTTTTTAATCCCAACCTCTCACTTCTGGTACCAGGGTACAAATAATCGCAGCCTAATAATAATTATTTTTGTTTAAAATGATGGCAGAGACACGTGTCTCCGTATCTGACCAGTAGTGACACATACTGACATCAACATAATGCAGCACAACGCAAAGTAAGAATAAAGAGCTAATAAATATTTTTTTTTCCCTTCTTTGAATACAATCTGTCTTCCGCAACGTTAGAGAAGAATGCCTTATGACCTTGCATCCAGTATTACTGCAATATGTGTCGTCACTACTGTAAATCCTACTTGCCAGACGCCTATAAAACGCTTAGATTTTATGACCGTTTAAAAAAAAAAATCCTTCTGCAATGGCTACTTGCCAAAGTGGTTTTCTTAGAGCGTGGTTGTTTGATGAAATCGTTTTCGAAATGAAAAGTGACCTGATTTTTTTTTTAAAGTGCTGGGCAGCACAGATACTACTTACCAGCTAAGTGCTATTTCTTATTTTTATTTTTATACCGTTTTTTCTGTTGTTTTGTTCGCTGACGAAGGCTTTCTGCCGACACGTTCGCTGTTTTGTTGCGTTTATTTTTTTCAGGTTTAACCCTACTCTGTTTTACTCATTTTATTTTGTACTAACCTGATTGCNCTTGAAATATGAATTAGTTGATTATAATGAATAATTTGTAAGTGTGGAAGGAATTAATTTCGCACACCAAGTTGTGTAAAAAAATATATATAATAACAGTATCTTCCATGAATGTGTCACTATGGCATATGTCTAGTAAAAATAACCACCGCTTGCATCCCTTTTGTTTATTTTGATATTGACAACGGGAGTAGAGTGCACTCCATTTACCCGCCCTTCCCTTGATTGGGAAAAGGTTGTTTTCGTTGGAATAGGTTCTATATGTTCTAAAGAATTCTATCAGGTGACGCAATTTCTATAACTTCTTTACTAGACGGTACTGATTTAATTCTTGTTATAGGCCGGTAGCTTTCGAAGCTGGAGATAAATTTTATATTTCTTAACATAAAGTGCAAGATTATGTGTGTGATTGTGTAAATTAATTTTTGTATTTTTTGAAGTTTGTACATTTTCACTTGCGGTACTGTAGTTACTATTTTCTTTTTTTTTTTTTTCTTTTTTTTTTAATCTTTTTTTGGTTTATTTTTGTCTAAATTTTTTTTCCAAACAACCCGGGGGGGGGGGGTCAAGTTGCCCCTACCTGCGGGCGCCCATGCCCCCCCCCCATTTTCGGCCCCCTCTATAAACAAGCAAATAAAATGTACGCATTTTTAGCATTGTTTGGAAGTAGATGGTTACCACAGTGATACAAGACAGTTGGAAACGGTATAACATATTTTAACCACGTTAAAGAACATAACCTGCCCTTTCTTTCCCCAGTAAAAATTCATTATTTATTTAACAGAAACTTCATCTACGTAACCGCTTGTAAAGGTTTTATGGTGAAGCCATACGAGTAGCGTTAAAATCCGTCTTTACGCCTCCGACCATACTGCTGGCGCATGTGACGTTTAGGGCTGTCACAGTTTTAAAACTGCTGCACCACTTTGGTCTGTTTCAGGGCAGCCCGGAACTCAGCCAAGTCTGTCAACAGTTAAACGGCGCGAGGGGTGGGGGGGGGTGTGATGGGTTGTCTTGGCCTCATGTGCGGACCAGGCAGGCTAGGGCTGTGTGCTGTGGTGCGTGCCACTCGGGTCCACTGATAACCTTCAGGTGTGGCCTTATTGTTTCCTTGTTTCAATGATACAACATTGCAGTAGTGGAGGTTGAGATTCAGGAAATAAGCTCGTGTGGAGATTACCGATACCTGGTTAGACTGACAGGTAAGTAATTTCAATGATAACTCTTCGTGGGTTTGGAAAAGGTGGGGAGAGGGGGGGGGGGTGAAGATTAGGGGGAGTTTGTGGAAATAAGCTGGTTATGAGAATACTGGCAGTTTTTTTTTTTTTTTTTTTATAGTGTTTACGTCAATTATTTTAAATATAGCTCTTTTCTTTCTCTCTTTCCTTTTTTTACAAGGTTGAAGGGGGTCGGGGTTAGGGTAGGGGGGTGAGAGTTAGTGATTGATGAGATCATTGTCAGCTGGTTCGGTGTTCAGATAAGGATTCAAAAAGAAAAAAAAAGGAGAGGAGAAAAACATGAGCTCTTTCGACTTGTAATTTGAGGCAGGTCGCCTTGAGTGTGAACGCTAACAATTGGATTGAAGGTAAAAGCGATTTCAGCTTACGCATACCCCTATTCAGTTACACTTATTTGTTGGGGTACCGCTCATTTTCGGGGTCTTCTTGTTATAAATATTTTCTTATTAAATTTTACAAAAATTGTTTGCCTCTTAAAGGTGTTTTTTCACCTCTAGGTTTGTGTTGAAGCTAGCATCGTTACTACCAGTTTACTAAGTCATTGTTACTATCAGTTTACTAAGTTATTTTAACTACCAGTTTACCAAGTCATTGTTACTACTAATTAACTAAGTCAATGTTTCTTCTAGTTTACTAAGTCAATGTTACAACTAGTTTATTGAATCATTGTTACTATTAGTTTACTAATTCATAGTTACTACCAGTTTACTAGGTTATTGTTACTACTAGTTTACTAATTCATTGTTACTACCAGTTTACTAAGTCATTGTTACTATCAGTTTACTAAGTCATTTTACTACCAATTTACCAAGTCATTGTTACTATTGGTTTACTAATTCAATGTTTCTTCTAGTTTACTAAGTCAATATTACTACTAGTTTATTGAGTCATTATTACTATTACTCCACTAAATAATTGTTATTACTAGTTTACTAAGTCTTAGTTATTACTTGTTTACTAAGTCATTGTTACTATCTGTTTACTTCTTAATATTGTTTAACACGCAGTTATTCTGGAATGTGAGCTATTATGTTAAGACAATGTTGCGTAAGGGTTCGCCGTAGTAGGGCCTACGCGATTATAAAGATTAAACCCTGGCGACTGCCGACTATGTTGAACGTAGACCATAAGGTTCACCTCTACATTAAGAAACACCAATAACTTATTTTTTATAAACAAATTTCGTTCAAAAGGACCAGCCTTTTGTGGTGTTATAGCTCTTACTGGTCTTCTTATAGTTTTTGGTGGTCTTGTTATATTTTTTGGTGGTCTTTTATAGTTTTTGACAGTCTTGTTATAGCTCTTAGTGGTCTTCTTATAGTTTTTGGTGGTCTTGTTATATTTTTTGGTGGTCTTTTATAGTTTTTGACAGTCTTGTTATAGCTCTTAGTGGTCTTCTTATAGTTCTTGTTGGACTTGTTATAGTTTTTGGTGGTCTTGTTATATTTTTGGTAGTCTTTTATAGTTTTTGACGGTCTTGTTATAACTCTTAGTGGTCTTCGTATAGTTCTTGTTGGACTTGTTATAGTTTTTGGTGGTCTTGTTATAGTTTTAGATGGTCTTGTTATAGTTTTTGGTGGTCTCTTTATAGCTTTAGGTAGTCTTCTTATAGTTCTTGTTGGACTTGTTATAGTTTTTGGTGGTCTCTTTATAGCTTTAGGTAGTCTTCTTATAGTTTTTGGTGGTCTTGTTAAAGCTTTTTTTTTTGTAGCCTCGTTATACTTTTTGTGGCATTGTTATACTTATTGTGGTGTGCACTGCTACATTTTTCTGGAAGTCTCTTTATATTTTTTGTACTTGTCTTTTGTTATAATTTATTCTATTATTGTTTTATGGTGATAACCGTGTTATTATTTTGGAGAACAAAACTGTGATATAAAATTTGTACAAATAATATGATAGAAATGCTACCAGCACTTAGGGACCTCTAAGAGCGACTTCTGATCAAGGTTTCATTTTTTTTAAACCAACATAAAAAAAAAAAATAAAAATAAAAAAAAAAGTTCAACCTCAGTGACATCAAGATGGGATCTAGTTCAAATATCCTTTAAAGTTTGGAATGATCTTGGTCTTCATCAACAGGGAAAGTCCCTTCTATCATATTATTTATATTGTCTAAAAAAATATTTAAAAAAAACAACAACAATACAACAAACAATTAACTAAGCTTCCGTGATGTTAAATGACGTAATGTTTTGGACTTTAAAAAAAAAAAAAAAAAAAGAAAGCAAGAAAAAAAAATAATCACATTGGNAAAAAAAAAAAAAAAAAGAAAGCAAGAAACAAAAATAATCACATTGGTGAAGTGATAACACCATACCACAACAATCTGGTTAGAATCTGCTTACTGAAACATGTGCTGTATTGATATAAAATCAGTCTTTCATCATGAGTGCTCCATTGAGGGGAACGGCTCGGTTTTACGCTAGCATTGTTTGAGGCTATTGTTAGACAGTCATCACAGATTGATCACACTGATACCGTACAAGAGAAGGTTGTTTTTTTTTTTGTTTTTTTTTTTGTTTTTTAAATCTACAAACAGTTCAGTGGAAACCTATCAGATAAGCGTATCTGAATGTTTCATTTCAGCGGCTAAAATAGCGCACTGTGAAGCGTTCCTTAAATAATGCACCACCAAATTTTTAAGAGCCAATGGGTTGATAATAAAATATAGAGAAAATAAGAAGAAAAATATTACTTGAAAATAAATAAAGTTTTAAAATGTCCCAACGGTTTGAGGATAGCGGGAAAATTAGTTTACTGTATATATATATATATATATATATATGTCTTTCAGGACATTTCGTTTTAATGGAAGTATAGCTTATTTGGAGTGTCCAAAAAGAAGGCAGAATTTTAAAATTATTTTTTATTAAATAAAAGAATGTGAAAAGACTTGTTAAAGATTTACAAAAATATTTTTTAAGACGTGGTGAAATTTTTTTTTTTTTTAAAGTAAGAAGCTCATAATTTTTTGTTTTTACAGTACAGTCGTATTTTTTATCACATTAAAAGCTGGGATAAGGATAATCCGATGGTCAAAAACTTTTAATACACCTTCTAGTGCAGCGATTCTCAACCTGTGGGTCGCAACCACTGGTATGTAATAAGTTGTATTAAAAAGAGATTAAAATTGCTTTTGGAAGGTCACGGAGAGGTGCTTAAAACACAACGCGTAAATGGATACGGCCGTTTTATCACCGTGGGACGTAGAACATGTGTCTTTGTCTACTTCATCTAACTGATGTCAGCGTCGTTCACAGGGTGTCTCACGTTGAAGTCTTTCTGGTGTCATAATAATTGACCATGCTGCTCTTCTCTGTATCTCACAGCAGAGCGACACATGAGACCGGAAGTGTTCTAAAGCGATCTAGAAACAGCTGGTTAATCAGGGACAGGGGAGAACTTTATAGGGTAACTAGATAGAATTTGTTAACACAATTTTAACATATATATATATATATATTATATTTATCATGATTCGGATTATTAAAAAGTACAAATACTCCAATGATTTTTGTAAGTTATGTTTGAACGTTTTTGTGACGTATAATACAAGGACACCCGTCATCCAGGTTGAAGTAGTCTATCAAATAAGTATTAAAATAATTCTCTTATGGGGTCCGACTGTTTTATAGATGAAAAAGCTCAACTTGAAAAAAATAAAAAATTAATCACACATTTTCTGCTAAATTTAACATATTAATTTTGAAAATAATTTAAAGTTGATATCTTATGATTTTATCACGTTAAAAACACCAGTAATATTGTCTTTCTTTAATACAAATGGTTTTCATTATTATTTTTTTTTGTGCACAAAATATTATGATGTTGTCTTCCCTTACCCTTTCAAACCCTTCAATTAATCACATGACCGCCAATTTGCATGACTCCCAGGTGCCCCTATTTTTTCGATAACGTGTCATCATGGCGACGCGAAACCAGATGAGCTTGGTCGTGCTGAAGCTGCAGCTGCTGGAAGATGAACTGGGAAAGCTGTACCAGGGGGTCGAGCTGTACTGTAGCGATGTGGGTACAACATGTTTTGGAATTTGCATTGCATTGTTATTCATGAATAGTTTTTTTTAAACAAAAATTATTCAGCGATAAAGGGGTGGAAATGAAAAGATATGAGTAGGTTGACATTGTTCATTGACACTGACCCCTGGTGTCTTTACCCGTTGTGTCTCGTCAAGAACATTCAGCAAGACGCTGTCAAGCCTTTCACTGAAGGGTCCGGCATGAAGGCGAGATTAAATGGCAAATCGCATGCTCGTGATTACTTGATGTCGATGAACACATAATAACACTGCAAACTAAAGACATATAGCAGATTGTTAAACCATAAACATATATAAGATGAATAAACTAAAGTCATGTAGTAGATTGATACGCTAAAGACATAGAGCAGATTGACAAAATAAAGACATGCATTAGATTGATAAAGTAAAGACATATTGTTGATTGGTAATATAAAGATTATAGCAGAGTAAAAAGCTAAAGACATTTAGTAAATTGATAAACTGAAGACATACAGTCAAATAGTAGATTGAAAAACAAAAGACACAGTAGATTGAAAAGCTAAAGACATATTGTAGATTTGAAAAACTAAAGACATATAGTACATTGATACGCTAAAGACATACAGTCAAATAGTAGATTGAAAAACAAAAGACACAGTAGATTGAAAAGCTAAAGACATATTGTAGATTTGAAAAACTAAAGACATATAGTACATTGATAAACTAAAGACATACAGTCAAATAGTAGATTGAAAAACAAAAGACACAACAGATTGAAAAGCTAAAGACATATTGTAGATTTGAAAAACTAAAGACATATAGTACATTGATAAACTAAAGACATACAGTCAAATAGTAGATTGAAAAACAAAAGACACAACAGATTGAAAAGCTAAAGACATATTGTAGATTTGAAAAACTAAAGACATATAGTACATTGATAAACTAAAGACATACAGTGAAATAGTAGATTGAAAAACAAAAGACACAACAGATTGAAAAGATAAAGACATATTGTAGATTTGAAAAACTAAAGACATATAGTACATTGATACGCTAAAGACATACAGTCAAATAGTAGATTGAAAAACAAAAGACACAGTATATTGAAAAGCTAAAGACATATTGTAGATTTGAAAAACTAAAGACATATAGTAAATTGATAAACTAAAGACATACAGTCAAATAGTAGATTGAAAAGCAAAAGACACAACAGATTGAAAAGATAAAGACATATTGTAGATTTGAAAAACTAAAGACATATAGTACATTGATAAACTAAAGACATATCGTAGTGGATTGATAAGCTACATATTATAGTAGATTGATAAGCTAAAGAAATATATCAGATTGATAAGCAGCCCTGCGTAGAAAAAACATAAGGTTATGATTTTTAAAAACAAATATTATCTTTAGGTATCATCGCTCCTTTAATAAGTCCATTCATTTAAGACTTTAATTAAAATTTTCGTTTATTTTATTTCTTTATAAACTAAACTTTTGTTGTTATTGTTTGACGTAGGTGATCAACAAGGGAGCAGACAGCATACGTAGCCGTGTGAAACAAGAGGAGGCCATCGACGAGTTCAGGCTGGCCTACGACACGGCCTTGAACTTCATGAAGAAGAACATCATGGAGATGGAGAAATTCAGTACATATTTTATTTGGTCTTGTTGTCATGTGCTTTTTCGCCTTCACATCTACGCCACTTTGGGCCGATAGATACGCGAACTGTTCAACTTAATTTATTTAAATTATTATGTTGTCTTGATAAAATTCATCATCTTCCATAGCAGTACCTTGTTAAATTTGTACACCATACGAAATATATGTTTGCACCGGACTAGCTATTTTTAACGTAGTTTTGGTACAATACCACGTGAAATCGGTTTAAATTATTAGATTTAAAAATACTTGTTCAAAAAAAAAAAAATTAAAAATCGTACTTTATTTTAAAGTGTAATTATACGGGTAGAATATTTTAAAATAAAATACATTTTAAAATATTAATTTTTAAAAAAAAGGATTTTGAAGTCGTTAAAAGCTTAAAAACTTGTAGTGACCGAGAGGAAACAAAAACAAAAAAAAGATTTCATTTCCGCAAATAAATTGCAGTTCAACAGACGCATATAAATATACATATTTTTTTTGGTTTTGTTTTAATGAATAGCTCTTAAAATTGTCTTCCAGCCAAAGTTCCAGAAATCACGCAACGCCTGAAGAAGAACGGCCCCGCGGACACCCCGATGTTCAAAGTGATCAGCAACCTGCAGACCTTACGCTATCTGAAGCAGCAGTTCCAGGAAATGATAGCCAACCTGTTAGCAGAGGTCAGTAGGTCAAGGGCATTTTAAATGATCCTCATCCCCCAGATGTTTCGGTAAGGTGTCAAACGGGGGTCGAAGGTCACATCGCCCATGTTGGGTTTTGTAGATGTTAAGAGTATTCATGAGTTCGTATTTCTTGCTCGAATGATATGTACATATGTTCGTTTAAATAAAAGAAAAATGAATCACTAAACAGTATTTCGGTTTGAGATAAAGGGATATTAATGTTTTTTCAAACAACTGTTTTGAATGAAAACTGTTCACAAAAAAAACAACAACAAAAAACATATTTTTTTTTTTAAAAATTAAAAAATTGAACACTGTTTTGGCCCTCATTTTTATTTAGATGCTTCAGCTCGGAAATCGGTTTCTTACGCACCAAAGCTCTGGAAATCCCGCACAAGGATTTCAAGGTGCGAACCCCAACACCAGAAGAGGAAGCCACACTGCTCCGATAGTGAATGTCGCATTCGCCACTAGCGACAATCCAACGGCAGGCATCGGTGCTCGGAGGGCAAGCATCGACACGCCCCGTCACGCGAACTCTAAACCCAATCTGGACAAACGTAGGGCCAGCTACGACGTCCATCGGCAGAACCCGGGGCTCCAGAGGTGGAGAAATGAGGTTGAAAACGCGATCCCGGAATCACACCCGGCCGGTCAGGACGCGGAAGTCCCGAAGTCCACCGCGGCCAGACAAAATCAAGACGCGCAGAGACCGATCTCGGAGTTCCCCAGGAAGAGTTTTGCAGAAGTCAGCCGGCAGCTCGAGGCGTGTCTTGTTTTTGTCATGGAGAAAAGATTAGAAATCGGAGGTAAATTAACAAAAAAAAAAAATATATATATATAGTTTCAGAAGAAAAAAGAAAGGTAGGAAGGACGAAGAAGATCTTTTTATCCTTGTCCCAATGGTTTACAAATGGTCTGACGTCGACTTTAAGGTATGTGACAAATTTCCTTATAAAGACGATTGTCTTACATTGGAGTGAATGTGAACCTTCGGGCATTTTTTTCCTTTACATTCATCTTATGATGCCTAGATGAGCGGGACTGTCCTCCGCACTTTACAAGGGTGGCTTTGCGGGAAAGCCCACTTTCAAACCTTGAAATGAGTGGGGCTTTGGTTTGATGATCTAAAGTAAAATTAATTTTTGGTTAATTTCAGCACATCATATTTATAATTTTGTTTTATTTACATAGCATAATAAAGATGATAACAACAACAATACATATATTTCGTTAAAATATTTATTAAATAATTAGCGATATCTTTTGGGGTATTTTTTTTTTACATTATACCATTTTAAATATTGTAACTATTTGTTTAAAAAAATGGTTTATGCATCTAAAATGATGTGATTTTCAGTTACATCTTGTCATAGGTCGATTCGCATTATGTTATGGCTTGTTTAAAAATGAATAAATCCATACGCATTGGTTAATGTTGATTTCGTTTGATAATTATGGTTTCATCGGCTTCTTAGGCATGCGACCTCAACATAGAATATTCCCGTAAACAATCATTTATTTTTTTTTTTATTCGTTGTTTTTAATAATCAAATTATAAATGTTCTTTCACACTCCGGTTTGCCTTTTCCACGACTTTTTTTGAAACTCTGTTCCATTGTAAGTTATTCTCGAATACACAACTACGCCCGAGTATACAAAACACTTCGTAATCCATTGAAATTGGTATTCTCTTGTTGTCGATTATTTCAGAAACGGACAGAAATGAGTTCTCCGACATACTCTCATTGTTCGATGGGGAAAGGCTGTCCAAGTTCATGCCAGCGAAACCCCAGCTGCCGTTCTCGATGGTCTCCAAACAAGATCATTTAATAGGTAAGACGAAATACCACCAACATTGTGGGAATTAGGGGGTTCATGAGGTATGATGATTTACAGTATGTTAGAGATTATAAACAGGCCATATAATGGAAACAAATTGCTAACGGATAATTGTCCACGAAGGCGGACAAATAAGTTCACAGATAGTGAAAGGAAAGTCCCACCAAGTTCGTTGTTGTTGTTTTTTTTCCCCCCATTCTTTTGATGAGGAGAAGATTCCTATACAAATTAAGAATTGATACAAACATTGGAAATTATATTTTCTTGAATTGCTGTTTTGATTAATTTGAACAAACTATTTATGAAATATCTCTTCTGTTCAGTCCTTTTTTTTTTTTTTTAAAGTATATATATATATATATTTTAATGCCTCAGAATTCGAGCATTACGAATTGAAAAAAAACTCGCCAAATTTAAAATCGGACCGCCTTTGCAGCAGTGCTTTGAACATTTTTTGTTTTTTTTTTTTTTTTTTTTCCTTTTTTTTTTTTTTTAAAGTATATATATATATAGATTTGAATGCCTCAGAATTCGAGCATTACGAATTGCAAAAAAACTCGCCCAATTTAAAATCGGACCGCCTTTGCAGCAGTGCTTTGAACAGTGTGAGAGACAACCGTGAAGGAAAGTGTAAGAAAGCTACAGTCGTTTTGTGGAATGATTAGAGTCTGAAAATACTAAAAATATATTGGCAAGGGGTTGAGTGGGGTGGGAATTTCGGGCTTATAAATGTTATGGTAGAAAGGCGAAGAAAGTCTAAGAAAATTGTAGAGGGGAGACCAAAAAAAAAATTGTAAGAATAGTGTAGATTGAAGACAACAAAAATTCTAAGAATAGTGTAGAGGGAAGACCGAACAAAAATTGTAAGAATAGTGTAGATTGAAGACAGCAAAAATTCTGAGAATAGAGTAGAGGGAAGACCAAACAAAATTGTAAGAATAGTGTAGATGGAAGACAGCAAAAATTCTAAGAATGGTGTCGAGGGCGGATGTCGGTTTCATAACTGTCGTCTATAATAAAGAATGTCATGCATTTTATTTCAGATAAACTCATCGAAAGGATCGACCTGCTCGAGCGACAGATCAGCGACAAAAGTTCGGACCTTATCTGCTTGGAGGCCGCCGTCGACCCGCTGGTCACCGACGTCAACGAGGTGAAGAGCAAGTGCGAAGACCTGGAGGACGTGGCGACGGTGCAGTACGAGGCGGTGGCGCACCTCAACGAGACCGTGACGTCGATGAACCGGGACCTGGTGGATCTGCAGCAGAGGTTCGAATCCTTCCTGCGGATCTTCGCCGCCAGCAGGTCGGAGACCACCAAGCAGTACGTGAACTTCGACCGGCGCATGAGTGACGTGGAGAAAACCAAAGACGGTCTGGGTAAATTTTCCGGTGGTGAGAAGAGCCACCAGAGCCCAGTGCCCCACCAGAGTGCGCCCGTCAAAGGCAGCACCGTCGAGGGTAGGAGCCCAATCGATGAAGCGGACGGAGCCGATGAGGTATTCGATTCGGACAAAAAGAAAACGGTCAAATTCACAGACATGGATCCCGAGACGCAGACGGACGTTGCCAGCGACCCAGACCGGGATCTGAGCAAACTTCGAAAGAGGAAAGACACGTACTTGGCGGGTTTCAAAGAGGAGTCTAGGAAAAACGGGATGGAGGTCGGAGAGCAAATAAAGGAAATAGAAGCGAAAGTAAGCTTTTAGATATTGTGTTCTCGTGATAAATTGACCCTTTATTTTTAATTTTTTTTTGTTTCAACCTAATTGTGAAGATGTACAGAAAAATCAACACCCTATTAAATTCATTTGTATCAACTAATTCCATGTGTTAAATCTAAATGAAGCTTTTGTCGCTTTGCTTTCATTGCTTTATTACTACGGTGGTGGATTTCGGCCCGCATGAATTTTTTTCTTCTTCACAATATCAATAACCTTTATTATTGGAAAGTTTGCATCAAATGTACCTTTAAGGATTTTTTTTTAAACCGATGCGAGTGTTGCGGTTGCAAAAGGTCTGCGACTGAGAATGCAGGGAGCAGAAATATCTATTGAAGAAGCCAAGGCGCTGTGAACGTCAGCTTGACCTATTGGATTTGCGACAGAACTAAAAAAAAAATCAACAGATACCTCCCCAACCCTCGCCTAACCCACCTAACCCACCCTTATCCCCCCCCCCCCC